>SNQJ01S0294410.1:0-10618 GCA_010110895.2 Picea sitchensis | reverse complement strand
CAATTTATTATATGTTCCTCTCAGGAACCTTTCCTTCCTCAAATGTGCCAGAATCAAATCACCAACTTCAAACTGAAGTTTTCTTCTGTGTTGATCTTCTCGATGCTTATACTTTTGTCTTGAACTCTGCAATCGCTCCTTCACCTTGCTGTGAAGTTCCTTCATTGTCTCTGTGAACTCTTCTGCACTAGCGCTCCTAGTCATAGTCTGTTCTGAATCCCTCAATTCAGAAATTCCTCTCGCCTGCATGCCATAGACAACCTGAAATGGACTTTTCCCTGTGCTCCTATTGACTGAGTCGTTATACGCAAACTCTACCTATGGTAATGTATTATCCCACTGGCTGTGGTGTTCTGTCACCAGGCTTCTTAGCAAGTCTCCCAGATTTTTGTTCACCACTTCTGTCTGTCCATCCGTCTAAGGATGATAAGCTGAACTAAAAGAAAAGTTATTTCCTAGCTTCTTCCATAAGGTTCTCCAGAAGTTCCCTATGAACTTTGTATCTCTATCCGAAACTATACTCCTTGGTAAGCCGTGAAGTCGAATGACTTCTTTGAAAAATAGGTTCGCAATGTGAGTTGCGTCATTGGTTTTCTGACATAGAATGAAGTGTGCCATTTTGGAAAATCTATCCACCACCACAAAGATTGACTCAACACCTCTTTGTGTTCTTGGCAACCCCAATATGAAATCCATGCTAATTTCATCCCACGACCTTTCTGGTATGGGCAATGGTTGATAAAACCCTGCATTCTGCTTTCTTCCCTTCGAATTCTAGCAAATTCTGCATCGGTCCTTGAATCTCTTGATATCTGCTTGCATTCTCGGCCAAAAATATGACTCATTCATCTTCACGAATGTTTTTTCGTGACCGAAATGTCTGGCCAATCCTCCACTGTGTTTCTCCTTTAACAAGTTATCCCTCGTGGAGCATTTCAGAATACACAGTTGATTGCCTTTGAACAACAATCCTTCCTAGATCATGTATTCTATCCATTGGCTTCTGTCTCTGAGAAATGGATTCTCAATTGCTTCATATGCTTCTTTAAAATCTTGATCATCTGCGTACATGTCCCTGAGATCATCAAACCAAGCATTTTGACTTTGAACTCCTGCAACGGTAAACACTTCCTACTCAAAGCATCAACAACTTTGTTAGCAATACCAGAAATATGTTTAATTACAAAAGTGAAATTTTGCATGTATTCCACCCATTTTACATGTCTCTGATTCAACTTTTCCTGTTGAGTCACAAACTGTAGTGCATGATTGTCACTGTATAAAAAAAACTCCTTGGGAATCAAATAATGCCTCCATTTCTTTAACACCTGTATAATAGCATAAAACTCCTTATCATAAGTGGAGTATTTCACTTTCGCTTCATTCAGCTTCTCGCTGAAGTATGCTATTGGCCTGTCTTCCTGACTCAAGACTGCCCCAATTGCAAATCCACTTGCATCGCATTTCACCTGAAATGTCTTCTAGAAATACGATAGCACCATAATTGGTTGTTCCGTGATCTTCCTCTTCAACAAATTGAAAATTTTCTCATCCTCTTCAGTCTAGTGAAAAGACTTGTGTATTTTCTTTATGGTATCCATCATCGCTGTGCTAATTCCACTCAAATTCCTGATGAACTTTCGGTAGACACTAGCCAATCCATGAAAACTTATCACCTCAAAGATATTCTTCGGCGATGGCCAATTTTTGATTACCTCCACTTTATTTGGATCCATCCTCAACTCATCTGCAGAAATAACAAATCCCAAGTNAGCTTCTCTTGCTATAATCTTTTCATCACAATAGTCAAGTGTTTCAGATGCTCGTCCCTTCTTTCACTGAAGATCAGTATGTCATCTAAATACACAATGACAAATTTCCCGATGAACTCTTTCAGGACTACATTCATCAACCTCATAAAGGTACTTGGCGCATTTGTTAAGCCAAATGGCATAACAAGACATTCATAGAACCCCTCGTTTGTTTTGAAGGCTGTCTTCCACTCATCACCCTCTCTCATGTGAATCTGGTGATATCTGCTTTTCAAATCAATCTTTGAAAAATACTTTTCTCCACTCAAGCAATCCATCGAATCATCCATCCTCGGCAATGGAAATCTGTACCTGATGGTTATCTTGTTAATGGCTCTTGAATCAGTGCACATCCTCCAGCCTCCGTCTTTCTTCGGACTGAGTACTATTGGAACAACACACAGACTCAAGCTTTCCCTGACCAAGCCTTTGTCCAACAACTCCTGGACTTGTCTTTTTACCTCTTCATTCTCTTGCGACGTCAATCTATACGCGGCTTTATTTGGAAAACTAGCTCCTGGTATGAGATCAATATGGTGACTCACACTTCGTATCAGTGGCAACGAACGAGGTAATTTGTCCACTACTATATCATCAAACTCTTCCAGCAATTCCTGAATTTCTTCTGGCAAATCATCCACCCTTGTGCTAGTCAACACGATCTTCGGTTTCCTGACCACAAGGAATTGTGGTTCCTCCTTCTTCTTAACCTTTGTAAGAAGTTCCTTCCCACTCATGAGAAGTACAGTGTTGCTTACTTCTGGTTTCACCTCCTTATCTTTGATTGGAAGTAACATATGAGTTCTCCCATTCTTTTCTAAGGTGTATGTGTTCAATCTCTTGTCATGAATCACATTCCTATCATATTGCCATGGTCTACCCAGCAATAGATGGCAAACATCCATAGGAATAACATCACATAATATCTTATCATTATATCCTCCTATCTTGAATTCAACTAAACATTGTTTAGTAACATTTACATGGTGTCCTTTTTGTAGCCATGAAACTTTATATGGACTTGGATGCTCAATCGTTTCCAGATCCAACTTTTCTACCATTTCCATAGAAACGAGATTATCTGTGCTACCAATGTCCACAATGACCTTGCACACTATGTCCTTGGTTTTGCAAGCAGTCCAAAAAAGTCTATTTCTCTGGATTGAACTCTCCACCTCCTTCTCGGGTGTCAAAAGAACTTTTCACATCATCAGCGATCTTCCACCTTCAGCATCCTCTACCTCAACATTTCACCCCTGTGCTTCGACGATGTGAGTCTCTCCACCCTATTTCTTTTTATCAGGACACTCATAAGACTTGTGCCCATTCTTTCCACATGTGAAGCATTTTATTACTCCACCTCTTCCTCTTCCTCTACCTCTAGTACGGGGAAAAGTATTATTATCAGCATACCCTCCTCTTTGCTCAGTATGTTGCCCTCGCTGTGAACTTCCACCTTTCTTAGTTCAAGTCTGAGGTTTCTTCCAGTCTTCCTTGGACTTATGATTTTTATCTTGGACAACTGATTTTCCCCTGGCTTGACTTCTGCCTCGACCTCTCTAACCTTGTTTTCGGCTCAGCTTATCTTCTTCTTTCAGAGCCATCTAATAAGCATCTTCCACCGTTTGGATGGTCAACATACTCATCTCATTATGAATCTCATATCTCAGGCCATTCATATACCTAGCTACATTTTCATCACTTCTTTCACGATGACCTACCCTGATATTCAGCCTGTAAAATTCCTCAGTATATTCCTTCACTGATATCAGCTTATGTCTCAGGTTTTGCATCCTCCTAAGCAGAGTAATCTGGTAATCCCTGGGGATGAATTTTTCCTTCATCTTTGCAATCATCCTATCCCAGCTCTTAATTTTTTGCTTTCCTTGGCAACGCCTGTCCGCTTGTAGTTCATCCCACCACAATGCGGCATGTCCTTTTGATCTCGTGACAGCATGTTTGACCTTCCTGTCCTCTTCGAAATATTCATAGTCAAAGTAGGTGTCTAGAGCTCTAATCAGTCTAGAAGCTCTTCTACATCCAGATTTCCCTCATAAACTGGAATGTCCATCTTCGCCTTTGCACCCATTCTTGCAACATCTTTAAGCAAGCGTTCATTTGCTGCATATTCTGCTGTGACTTCTTCTTTTCCATGTCTAGCATCATCTTCATTTTTGGACTCACTGATATCTCCTACATCAGCTGTGCATTTTTGTCTTATCTCCATGTCCACAAGTCTGGCACGTATGTTATGCAGATCTCTTTCTACTTCTGGATTCTGCACCTATCTACCCCTTCCTATGGATGTCTCCCTTTCCTCCTCTAGGTCAGGTGATTGTCTATCTTTTCTTCTCGGTGGCATGGTGAATCTTCCTTCTTCTTGCTACAGAAAGAAAAGAAGCTTTTCTACGCTCTGATACCAAACCTGACGCAGCCACACCCCTTGCCTCAGCAAAAGGTCTCTGCGCTAACCTCCTAGTCTTTAAGGATCATTCAAAATTCACCCTCGAGCCGGAGTGGCTCCTTCAATTCTCCCCTGGAATATTTATTTAAATTTGACCCACAGGTCTTTTTCGGCACCTTACAGCCTTTAAGCCTGGTCCCTTCTACGTTCACCACAGAAAGTCACAATCGGGTTTCGGTGTTTTCAAAATCCCGATGTCATGACCCTTTGGTTCCTGATTCCCCGATCTCCGCTTTTTCGATATGCTCCCTTTGTGCTTTAGCCCCTCTTAGCTATGCCATAGTCATGTGATCATCCTTTATATGACCACAGTCTTACCCTTTATTGGGATTTGGGGTTTAGAAAGTCGAAATGCACTAAACCTCTTGTCCACGGAATCCCCGATTTCTCGACTCTCGATTTCCCGACAATTGACTTTTCCTTTCGGGGAATTTCCTAAAGGCTTCGATCTCGGCCACGCATCCTCAAGGATGGACGGTCCTCACTGCTCCTTTCTATTTCGTGATTCACGATTTCAAATTCTCTAGTTGACTTGTCTTCAGGATTCGCAAAATGTCGAATCCCGATATGCCGATTTGGCTTCCCTGTTAGGATTTCCCCCGATAGCCTTAATTGTCACCACGCGTCCTCTAGAGATGAACAACCCTTATTTTCTCTTGGGTTCTCTATGGCTTCACATTCCTGATGCCTCGTTCTGATGAGATGACATCAGCTGGGTCCCACACAGAGCTCTCCTTTTTTCGGAAAATTGGACTTCACGATTATTAAATGCAAGTCCCCCTTGTCTCTAGGACTCACGAAATGTCGATCCCCGACTTCCTTCAGATTTCTGACACATGTCCCCAGTGGATGGACGGTTCAGATTGACCCCTGGGTTTTCGCCAACTGCAAAACCGAAAACACTTGCCTATGTGAGTCCCGATGATTGAAATGTCGATGGGCTTCTGATCTCGTCCACGTGTCCCAACTGATGGATGGCTCCAATCATTTACGGGGTTTCCAACATGGATTTTCCCGATCTCTTTCTCACAGAACTCCCGATTTTCTGAATCCTGAAACTCTGATGGAGTCTTCCCTTTCGGGATTTTTCATGAGATCTTAGATCTTCACCACGTGTCCCCTTAAGATGGGCGATCCTGATTCGACCTCGGGATTTCGAGACCTTCGGTGCCCCGATGACACAAGTTCTTTGTCAACTTAAAACCCCAGTCGTCGAAATGTCGATGGGCTCTCGATGATTGCCACCTGTCTCCTCAATATGGATGGCTCAGATTGATTTCAGGATTTTCACTCTTAAAATTCCCGATCACTCATCCTCGTGATTCCCGATTTCACGAATGCTGAAATTCCGATGGCCACGCCTCTCGTCGGAACTTTCCTCCTCTCATTCACGACGTTTAAACTTCATACAACTCCCAGTCAATCCAATGGCTGACGGGTATTTGAATGAGATCTGATGGTCCACAATCTCCTGGGCTTGAACTCCGGACGCAGCCGTAACCCCCTCGCCTGTCTGGTAGATCTTACGGCTGGTGGGATTTCACTAGTCCTCCCCCATAGATTTCTGACCGTCGATCTTTTCCCTTTCATGATTTCTATGAAGGAAACCAAGGATTCTTCCCTGGACTTATCCTCTTGCGCTACAAACTTCCGATGCCCCTCAATGGTTTTCAAAGGCTTTACTCCTCCTGAGCTTCTCACAACTTCAAGCCTCAAAGAGGATCTTTTTCATGCACTCCTTGCGGAAACTCCCAGACACTTCGAAGTGCTGAACACCTTTGACTATACGCACTCCTGCAGCAACAGTCTCTCACACCTTACTCAGGTTCGCAACCTTGAGACTTTACTTTTCCTGCACACTCCTTGCACGGTTCCTGTGCCTATCTACACTTCTGAATGAGAACAAGAGCTAATCTACCTGAGCCTTCTTTCAAGCACTCCTTGCGGACAACTTTGACTGCACTCCTTGCAGGAATTCTTGCTCAGGTAGAGAAACAATTGAAACTCATTCCCTCTTCCTTTCAGACTTCAACTTAGAACATGAAATCATATACACAGCATATCAAATCAAATGTATAAAAGGAAGCAAGCATTCATGAGCATAACATCAATACATAGAGAACAACACAAACCATGAATTTGAATCAAAGCTTTCTATTAATCCAAATATCTGTACATGGGTGTTCTTACACAGTTCTCCTGCATGCTCTTCTATGCTCCAATGCTTCTAACTCTGATAATGATACAATGCACAATGAGGGTGTCTATATCCTGTTTCCTCTTGCGCTCTACAACTGTCTAATCTAGAATTAAATTCTATCTACCTGCATAAATTCCTTCTACCTACTATGGACGAGAGCGGATCTCTCAAGGTCCTTTACAATACATAAGTACGCCTCCTGTTAACTATCACATTTAAGTTTGGCGCATCCACTCTTCAAAAGTTTTTAAACAATTTAACATATGCTCAAAATGTGTGGCACTTTCCCCCACACTCGCTTGATGTTGAAAATTCTCCTGCATCATTCTCTTTCTCGCCACTCAAACATGATGATGGTCAAATGCCTACATAAGAACCATAAGAAGAGAGTCAACAACTCATTTCAAACCTTGGCATATTTTTCATTGAGTAAAAATCAAAGGGAAATTTCATTTTGTGGCCCTCGCAGGTGCCCCTATAGCACAGTGTGAGATTCTCACAGGTGCCTTTAAGGCCACCTGCCAGAATCATACATTCTTGTAGGTCCTCTATGACTAGCCTGCGAGAACGCCCAAGCGCAAGTTTTGGCCCTAAAACAAATTCAAAACCCTGAAATTTGCCAATGAAAATAAAAACTAAGCCATGGAAAAGATAGGGGATCAAGAGCCTACCTCGTTGACGGAGACAGTTCACCAAATGGTCGCATGTGCCTCCCGCAATCGAGCAATGAAATTTGAGGTAAAAAGAGTTGTTTTGGGAAAAATTCTTGGCAAAATCACAATGACTATGGTAAAAGCCCTTTTACCCACTTATATTTACTTACCATTTTTGTTGATTTTTATATTTCTTTATTCATCAAACATAATTCCTAATAGCCCCATGAGTGTGACCTTTTGCAGATATAATGACTTTGAAGTCCACACGAAAGAGTACGGATGTTTTTTCTTTTTTCGTTGCATGCACGACTACTTTTTATAGTTTTTAAAAAAACTTCGAGCTCAATCTTTGTTCGTTCTCGTTCTCGAAAATACATGAGAATGCAACCGAGTATACTTTTCTCATCTTTTCGTACTCGTCATAGTAACACAAAAATGACGAACCCAAAGGAGTATCCTTTAAGCCCTTTTCACACTCCATAAAACCAAAAAGATTGTCGAGCGACCTTGTTTTGTTCATGCTCGTAAAAGTATCTGAACAAAACATTCGATGGGTGATAGTTTATCACTTTTTCGGTCCTATCGAACTATTTTATAAAAAATGAACTGAGAGAGTTCTCTTTTAAGTGTTTTTCCAGACTCTATAATCATGAAAAACCTTCGAGTTTTCTATCTTTGGACTCGTTAAACAAACATCGAAAGACCCATAATGGGACCAAGCCACTCCTTCATAGGGTTCATTAAACATACTTCGAGGGGCTCATCCGAAGGATGAGCTTACATCAACAAGCATATGTTATCCTCCTCAAGTTTGCATAAAAATAAAGAGGTACTCGTTGGAAATGGTGGGGGAAAATTTGGGAAAGGGATGTGTTTTCGTATTCATATTATTGGCAGTAAGTGTCACTCTTGAACATGACACCCCCTATTCATTATTTGAATCTGGTTTGGGAAATCCATTTGTCTCTCATTCGAATTGCTACAAGGTCATAGCCTGAGTCATCTCTGAGTCAGTGTTGCCAAATCTTTGGTCATGTTGCTCATATGTTCAAGAGAAGTTCATCCAAAACCTCTATTGAGTCGGCCATCTGCAGTTGTCCATTCTTACCAAATCGACCTTCCCTGTGTCCATTGTCATCTGTATCATGCTCTGTTTCACCTTCAAAATCTGTTACTTATTTCGTGTCATTGATGGGGAATGCATCAAGGCCCTCCTGTGATGAGTCTTGCTCCATCGACAGTGGGTTTTCATCATTGACCCTTGATCGGGAGATTTCGTTGAATGTTCAACCTCAGATCATTTATTCACATTCATTGGATTGTACTAGTGTACCTTGGGAGTCATTGACATTACTGGTGATTTCCCTCACACTTGTTAATGGTTTCATCAATGACCGGTAATCAAGTGGTTTCTACCATGTTCGACTTCAACACATGTAATCACATGGTTAGATTCGTACTTTCAGGTAATGGGATTGAAGACCTTGGGTTTCATCTTTTTTGATCCAGGTTGCGATGGAGTATTTATGATTTACATCGACACATAGATCCACTTTGTATGTCATGTGGCTATGTCATCCTAATTTGAGTCTTCTCACATAGATCCACAGTGTATTCCTGGTTGTTATGCAGTATTGTTGACGGCATGGATCCATAGTGTATGATTGGTGGCCATGACCTACATTCATGATGTCATCCGTCTGTGATCTGATTATGGGAATTCCTACCTCAGAACTGGTAATATATTATGTAGATGCTTGGTTGTTTGCAGGTTTCCGATTAGTCGTACTCCTAGTTTCCAACACACACACGTAGTTTACAAAGTATTTCGACTGTCACTGATTCTGGCCTCATAGTTTGGGGGGAATTCTATTACACATGATTTTGGTCATCTTGGTGATATCTTAACAATGGTGTATTCAGGCTCCCAACAAGGACTTTTTTGCCTGAGAAAAGTGGTCCTTGTCTCCTTCCAAAAACATGTTTTTTAAAGTGAGTTCGCAGGCTGCCTATAGCCTAGGGTGAGAGAATCCCTCATTCTCTCAGGCCACTTACACTTAGGGTGTGAACTTCTCGCAGTTTTCTTCGTACACAGGGTGTGAACCTATTTTTAAGCTTGGAAAGGAGAAGAGGTCTCGAGGGTTCTAGAAGAGAATCTTCTAGAAAGTGAGTTGGCATTTGTATGGTTGTCATTTTACTGACTTCTCAGATTTGATGGGATCATCCTCATCTATGTAACCATCTCTCCTTCTCCTATATATTGAAAGGTTTCACATGGAAAAGGTTAAGCAAGATTAATTGAAGAAATGGTGAAAGAATTGTTTGAAGAACCCTGCTTGGATAGAAGCTTGAAGGCTCTAGTTGTTCTATCAAGAGGAATTGGATCTTCTTCATGCAAGTATAGAGAAAGTGTGTGTGTTGGAACCAAGGGTCACTGAAAGGAATCTTGTGACATCAAGGCGATCATGTTGTATCTTCTACTTTCAATTAATATGATACAACGACATGTCCCTTTCCCATAAAGTCACTCTTACTTTATTGTGTAATTCCTTGATCATATGCATAATTTGATGTTCAATACATTTTGATATATTCACTTTGGTTGGTTTTTGCTGTCTTGGAATTGACCTCACGAGAGCACCTTAGCGAAGCAGGAGCAACAAAGACCTAAGGAAGCAATATAAAGGTATGTCACTTGGTCCTCCCTATTAGCAGATTCAATGATTACAACTTAGGGAAAGAGTCGTGTCCTGTCCCATTTTGTCCTAGATCCAGGTGGATCTAGGGAGATCTGTTAGTGTCCGCACCTACCTATTAGTCTGATAATAGTTACACATGATTTTGGTCATGTTGGTGATATCTTAACAATGGTGTATTCAGGCTCCCAACAAGGACTTTTTTTCCTGAGAAAAGTGGTCCTTGTCTCCTTCCAAAAACATGTTCTTTAAAGTGAGTTCACAGGCTGCCTATAGCCTAGGGTGCAAGAATCCCTCATTCTCGTAGGCCACCTACACTTAGGGTGAGAAATTCTCGTATTTTTTTCCATACACAGGGTGCGAACCTGGTTTTAATCTTGGAAAGGAGAAGAGGTCTCGAGGGTTCTAGAAGGGAATCTTCTAGAAAGTGAGTTGGCATTCATATGGTTGTCATTTTACTGACTTCTCAGATTTGATGGTATCATCCTCATCTATGTAACCATCTCTCCTTCTCCTATATATTGAAAGGTTTCTCATGGAAAAGGTTAAGCAAGATTAATTGAAGAATTGGTGAAAGAATTGTGTGAATAACCCTGATTGGACAGAGGCTTGAAGGCTCTAGTTGGTATATCAAGAGGAATTGGATCTTCTTCATGCAAGTACAGAGAAAGTGTGTGTGTTGGAACCAAGGGTCACTGAAAGGAAGCTTGCAACATTAAGGCGATAAGGTTGTGTCTTCTACTTTCAATTAATATGATACAACGACATGTCCCTTTCCCATAAAGTCACTC
>SNQJ01S0294409.1:0-10618 GCA_010110895.2 Picea sitchensis | reverse complement strand
CTTTTTCTTTTCTTTCCTCTAATTGTTGAGGTGTCAACCTTGTAGGTTGAGGTGTTTTAGAATAAGGAGTATTATTCTCTCTATAGATGTTAGGATTGGTCCTTCTAGTAGCCATAGACGTAATTTTACTTTCAACATTTCTTGCCACCTTAAATGCATTCTCCAATGATTTGGGTTCCCAAAGGTGAACCTCATGTTGAATGTTATCCTTTAAAGTTCCCATGAATACATCAATCAAGTGCTCATCAAGAATATCTATTACCTTTATATTAAATCTTTGGGAGTTCTCAATGTGCTCTGTAACTGAACCCTTTTGCTTGAGATTTATCAATTGGCTAAAGAAGGTATTTCTCCTTGTATCCTCATAGTGTGCTATCATTTATTCCCTAAAAATTTTCCAAGTGATGGGTGATTTGCAAGAACAAATCCATCTATACCATACAAATTGATTGGGTTCTAAATATAAAGAAACAATTTGTACCTTTTGTGTATGTGGCACATTATGTAGATCAAAGAATTTCTCCATCTGAAGTATCCATGTGATTGGGTCCTTTCCATCAAAATTCCTCATATCGATCTTAGGAACATGGTTGGTCTTTAACCCAAAGTTGTATTTTCTCCATTCTTGATTCATCTTCCTTTTGTACTCATCATGAATTTCATGGGATACATTTTCACTTTCAGGTGTCCTCTCTATTAGGAATTTTTTGAATCCTTCCATTATCTCTCGTTTTAAACCATCCATCTTAATATCCATTATTGTCTCCAATTTAGTTTCAGTTGAATCCATCATCCCTTGTAGTTCATCTTTTGTCATTGTATTCTTTTGTAATTTGTTTATTTCCCTACACAGTTCTTCACCTTCATCAAGAGTCAAACTAGGATTGTCTAGAGACTTATTTGGTGTAGAAGTTTCCTATTTGGGTGGCATGTTGGCCAAGTATCACTTTTGACCCTTAATTTTGAGGTGGTTCTACTAAACAATATTTCCTCTATTTTATATCCAAAGTTTCGGCCCTTCTGGGTATGGAAATTTATTTTTTGTAGTTCTCTAATATTTCTTCTCTGCAATGCCGTAGGTCTAATCAAAATTGGATTTTCCAAGTGGAATTTACAGTAACTTCCCCACAACTTGCTGGTTTTTAGCCTTTCCAGGAGATCTCCCTTGTATAGTGTTCCCCGCACCAAATAATTGATATAAAATTCTAAAACTTTTACCAGAGATACTACAGACTGTCCACTATCCAATGAAACTGGTCTCACTCAATTTGGATACTCTAGGAAGAAGTTATGATTGTTTTACCTAGAACACATGCTTGAGACTAGTCAATAGGACTTTTCAGATACCCTATCTTCCACAGGGTGTATATACAAATGTAAGATGAACCAGAAGCTGAATTTTCAGGGTCTGAAACACTATAGAATTGTTTTTATAGAAAAAATTCTGCAATGACTCAGTTCAAGATGATTTGAGAACCTTATCTTTCACAGGCTGTATCTCCGGAAGTATAAGGCCTCAGGAGATGAAATTTTAACCCAACGTATCTTGATCCGTATAATAAATATCCTACAAGTTGTTCCTTCTGAAACATTGTTGAAAAATCCAAGGTGACTTAGATGTAGTAGGGAAACCCCAAGACCTTGAGCTCTGATACCATATGTTAAGAACCAAATATCAATATAGCATAGACAATCCTCAAAATAAGTACTCAACGCATTGAAAAAGAGATAAATTCAGATAATAATCCTCTTCGAGGGGGAAACCTCCTTATGCCTACTTAAATGTACAATTACAATATGATTCCAAATGAAAATTTCTCCTTAGTATATATAGGAGACTAGGAGGTACAATTACAACTAATGGACTCAAGCCAACATAAATAAAATAACATTACTAATGTCATATGCCCCAATTAAGAGGTAATGAGCATTATTTAGGGCTTAACAATTGTCCATCCCTTGGAGTCAATACTCCATTTAGGCGACCTTGTGAGAGACTGAGGAATTCTAAGGAATAAGGACCCTCCCTTATTGTGTGGCCCTTAGAAATATTCATGAGAGAATGTCTCAGTGTTTCATCACGACATCGTGGATCTCTCCAACTAGGTAATCATTAACCTTCAACCCGGGCCATGTAGAGAGTGCTAGTAGGTTTTGAAAGGGATGCCTCCACACCTCTCCCTCAATAAATGGTTTTTGTGAATCACCCCTTTACTCCTTATGTGAGTCAGATTAGACAACAATTTTCATCCTACATCAATCAACGAAACACAGTCAAAGATCCATAAACAATCATCATAATGTACCTGATCATATGTCACATATGCATCAATGAAATAATCAAACCAATACAATCCACTCCATGACTCAATCCAGAGTCCAAGTAGGTCCATTGATGCCATCGACATCCTCAATATGTCAAGTGTCCTACACACTCAGGGGAAACCCATCAATAACATCTGTCAATACATAGATATCAATTAACATAACATCATAATTCATCAAAAACATCATAAGAATCCATAAGTGAAATAGACAACCATACACTAAAACCGGATCAATTGCACGCAAGTGTCCTCAAAGAATAAGTCAATAACATGTGCTTGCAATAGAGAGATGTTACATACACCCCCTCTTGTATTAAACTGTGTCCCAAAGTTGTACAGTATATAAATGCATTAAATACATCATCTGATAAGATCTATCTGTCTAATTATCAAATAAATATGGAAATTGTTGGCACATATCATATGCGTCATCCCAGGTAGCCGAGTGTGGACTATAATTGTCCCAATGGACCTTGAACGAATCGATTGTTCAATGTTGTAGCTATCGAATTTGATAGTAAAAAATGAGGATTGGCTCTGTCGTGAGTGCACTGTCATCTGACACCTATAAGGAACTCATTTAAATCACATGTGTAGGATCCCTAACATAATGTCTCAAAATAGATACATGAAAAACATTGTGAATACGCCTAAAAAATCAGGCAAGGCTAGTCGATAGGCCATGGGCCCTTTTTTTTCCACAACTTCGAAAGGTCCCACAAAACTAGGAGAGAGTTTATCACCCTTCCCAAGATTAATCAAGCTCTTGTGTGGTTTCACCTGCAAGAAAATTCAGTCACCAACTTCATAATTACGGTCAATGCGATGCACATAGGAATAACTCTTTTGTCAATCTTTCACTTATTTAACACTTTGTCTTATTGTTTTCATTTGTTCTTCCATTTATTGGATTTCTTCTAGTCCTTCCAGGACCCTATCCTCAAGTCTATCCCAGCTCAATGAAGTCCAACATGGTCACTTTTAAAGAATCTAAAATGGTGTCTTCTTAATGGTGATCTGATAGTTGTTGTATGCAAAATCTACCAGTGGAAAGAACTCTTCCCAGCTCTTATGTTGGTCCATCACGTACGTACACAACATATCTTCCAATATTTGGTTCCTTCTTTCTATCTTCTCGTCTGTCTTTGGGTGATATATTGTACTAAAGTTAAGTTGGGTTCCCAAGGCTTCTTGGAAACTAGTCCAAAAATTCCCTGTAAACATTCATCCTTTATCAGATCTGATCCTTTTAGGCACGCTATGCAATATCACAATCTTGTTGATAAAAACTATAGCTATTTTTGGCGCTTGACACACCATACATAAAGGGATAAAATGTGTTCTCTTCTTCATAGTGTCAACTACCATGAAAATTGAGTCATGCCTCCTTGTCGTCAGCGACAACCCAACAATAAAGTTCATCGAAATGACTTCTCATTTTGATTCCGGAATAGTGTGTGTTTGTAGTAATCTTGTCGGATGTCTATGTTCAAGCTTCACTTGCTAAAATTATAGACATATCACCACGTAGTTAACCATGTCTGACTTCATTCCTTTCGAGAAGAGTAAGGGCTTAATTTCTTTCCTCATCTTCATGACTTTTGGATGAGCCATGTGCACTGCTCTATGAACTTCGCTTAAGATCAAAATTCTCAAATTATTGTTAGGAAGTACATAAATCTAGTTATTATACATCATCAATTCATCATTGTCAAATTTATATCCTTCAAACCTTGGTACCAACATGGTTTGTTGTCCGATATTTTCCTTAACCTCTTTATACCAGTCATCACTACACTATATAGTTAGAATATTTTATCACATATTTGTCTGAAGGGGTATCTCCTAAAATATGTGTGGTCTCTGAATCAATGAATATGCCACTCTATTTATTTTTCCTTTTATGTCAGTAATCTCAAAATCTTACTCGCTAAGAAGTTTTGACCAACACCTTTGTCCTGCGTTCAAGTCAATTTGCGTAAAAATGTGTTGCAAACCTTAGTGTTTTTTTTTTAGTTACAATTTTCATCCAATAAGTTAGTGTCTCCACACTCTCAAGGAATACACAATGGCCAATAAATCCAAATCATGTGTCTCGTAGTTCTCCTCATGATTCCTTAATTTCCTTGAGATGTAAGCGATCACTCGACTGTCTTGCATCAAGACTTTGCCTAATACTTCCTTGGATGCATCTGTGCATACCAATAATTCCTCATCCATGTCGGGGAATTTTAGTATCATCATTATTGTCAATATCTCCTTGAGCCTTCGAAATGCTTCCGCACATTTCTCAGTCCATACAAACTGTCGATAATATCCTACTAAACCCATAAAGCTATGTACTTATGGTACGTTCATCGGCACAGGGCATTCCATGATATCCTCTATCTTCGTTGGATCCACAACGATGCCTTTGTCGGAGATAACATGCCCTAAGTAATGAATACTTGATTGATAAAATGAACATTTTGACAGTTTCCCGTATAATTTGTTCTCTCGTAATAACTTTAGTACCAAGATCAAATGTTTATTATGTTCTTACATCATCCAAAAATATATCAATATATCGTAAATGAATACTTGAACAAATGTTTCCAAGTATTCACGGAACACCCCATTCATCAAGATCATGAATACCCCTAGGGTGTTTGTCAGTCCAAACAGTAAAATGGTAAACTCGTAATGTTCAAACCTCGTCTTGAATGGGTTGTAAGGAATGTCTTCCTCTTTGATCTGGTATTTGTGATATCCTGATCTCAAGTTGAACTTTGAAACCACAATCACACCCTTCATTTGGTCAAACAAATTGTCTATTCTTGGCAATGGATACTAGTTCTTGATCATTTCCTTGTTCAAATGATTGTAATCAATACAGAGTCTCCATGACCCATCCTTCTTCCATATGAAAATAAAAAGTGCACCCCAAGGTGACACACTTGAATGTATAATTCCTAGGTCCAACAAATATTTCAATTGCATTTTGAACTGTTATAAATAAGGGGTCGACACTCGATAAAGAATTATTTCTATCAGTTCATTTCCATGTTTTAAGTCGATGGTAAATTCTAGCTCTCTTTTGGGTAGAAAACCTGGTAACTCTTCGAGGAACACGTCTGCCAACTCTCATACTACCGGAAGGTTTTATAATTCTTCTACCACACCCTTGTCATTCAGCACTAATATTTCATATATCTTGCAACCTTTGCGCATGATCTTCCATAGTTGTAGGGAAGAAATGAACCTTAAGGAAACTACCTCGTTTCTTCCTACAACCACTCATCTCTATCCCTCATCTTCGGTCACACTCAACCTTTTCATATTACAGTTAAGTATCTTCTCATGTGATTCCAACCAGTCTATATTGATCACAACATCATAAGATCCTAATATCATGATATACAGTTTGGACTTCGTTACAAAATATCCTTGATTAAGGCTACAGTATGTAACCTTTCCTCCAACCTTCTACTTGGTGCCCGAAGATATTTCCACATAGCTAAACTCGTATGGTTTGAATTCGTTTACATTAATTCTTTTTATCATTTCCACATAAATAAATCTCTCTATAACACCATGATATATCAATATACGAAAGGTATGGTCAGTGATGGTACTTGACATCTCAAGCATAGTAGATTGGTGCTTGACCTAGGGATTATTCATCGTTGCATGAATCTAGTGGACCTTGCCCAAATCTCCAACTATAGTGTGTCTGGCTGACCTGACTTCTTTGGACCTCTCAACCGGAAAGTCACGCTGGTAATGTGGCTCTCCACATGTCCAAAATTTAGTCTTCGGTCTAGTACTCTTGGTCCTTGAAGTAGGAATTGTTGGCCCACTATCCTGGGATCTTGGTTTGTTCTGATGAACATGCCTAAACTACAGTTGTTGCGGAACACGTTGTTGTTGGTGTTTTGGTCCACTGTAGGGAGTCTATTGCTGAGGATCCGATCATCATGGTGTCATGAATGTAGATCCTCTCAAAGTACCTCGATACCCTAATGAATGTCTAGCTAGGCTTTGATGTTGTTGTGCACCATATGTCGCCTATCCCTTTGGCCTCACATGAGTCCTACCCTGAACCTTGTTGATCATCTCTTCCTCAACTATGATGGCCTTCTGGAATGCATTGTGCAACGTCTGAGGAATTGGGAACCTCACTTTTCCACAAATGTTCACATTAATACCGAACACAAACTTGCTGACCTTGAGCTTCTCAGTGTTCATATGTGGAGCATACCTTATCATATCCATGAATAGAGCCTCATACTCGGGCACCATACGACCACCCTGTCGCAAGGTGTTGAACTCACTGAGTTTGTGCTTAGTGATTTCCTCTGACAAACAGCTCTCCTGGAACCGTTCCTCAAACAATTCCCATAACATGTCTTCTACAACCATGTTCAGTTGTGGTAGGAGTGTCTTCCGCCATAGAATATTTCTCCCCTTCAGCTGAAATATTGCCATGCAGATGTTCATGTTGGAGGTGTAGTCACGAAGTGTGAAGCACATCGCCATGTTTTCCAACCATGCCTCGGTGGCTACGCCATCCATGGCACCCAAGAAATCGGGAAACTTAACCTTCTCGATCTCTCTGTGAATTCTACCAATACCGACAGGGGCGTGTTGTGTACCCTCTAGGTATAGGCGCCCTGGCCTCATCTCTATCTAGTCGATTAATCAATGCCTTTGACATCCTCTCAAAGGATCTCAACAATTCAACCACATCCCCCAAAAAAATCTTCTCTTATCTAATGAATTAATCTTCTCCTTGGGGATTAGACCCCTCTGGCATGGATGCTACTGGAGGTGTCACACCTCCTCCCCTAGCACCATGTCATCTGCCTCCATGACGTCCTCTAACCATGATTACCTGCAAGGACACAATTCAATTTAATTAGCAATAGATTATTAATCAGGTGTTTAATACAGTGGAAGGCGTAATGATCCTAAGTCATGGGGTTGAACCCGCTCTGGTACCATATGTAACCACCCCTCCATTACGACTACTAAAGTGAAGAACCAAAGGTATTTTTTTTTTTTTTTTTGCATCAGATAATAAATGTTAACACAAAATTCATATCATCGCATAATCTATGACATCATAAGTAAGAGCATTACAAGACACTCATAAATGTAATCAATAATGTCGAAATCAAAGCATCAACATAAGGGACAGTGACACATAAACATAAATAGTGATGCAACTCAACACATCAAAATCAACTTGCAACAATTTTTAAACAACGATCAACCAGATACTGAATATTAAAATGAGTACCAGCCCAACCTACTGTGTAAGGTAAGGAACTTCAGGAAACATAAGAAACTCTCAATCCGCTGATTCATTTGATTGATTTTGACCATTTAAGGTCTTAGGGCTTGCGATTGTTCTGAGGAACAAGACATGTCTACATCCCACTAACACAATCAATTCTGAAAACCAACTAGCTAAATCAAGAACATCAACAATAATCAATGGTGCAATAGTGTTCTAATAACCAATCACACATCACATAAATTCCAAGGTGAAAGATAATTTAATTACTAAATCAATCATAGAACAAGATAAGTTAAGGCACAATGTAATCAACTTTATTTTATTCTCAAGGCGCAAAAGAATACATCTACTTTACTTCAAGGCGCGTGATTAGTCAATCATTGAATTCAACAATAAAACAACATTATTTTCAAGCTACACACATTATCTAGTTATCGGGTTAAACATAAATCAACATCATTCATGCATCATCATTAGTCCATAGCGCAACACAATCTAATTACTTAATCATCAACATAATCCAAGGTGCCAGGGAATTCATTCGCTCCATCATGTATTCATTAACATTTGAGTGGAGCAAGAAGTATCTACACACATGACCATCCATACATATCATGGCACAAAAATTTCTATTACAAACATACATCACATTAATCAAAGGTGCAAGAGTAATTATCAATTTAATTCAAGGAGAAAAATAATCTATTCTATTAAATTGAGGGTGCAAGAGAATAATTACCAAGAAATCACACATCAACTTTATTTAAGGTGCACAAGTACATTTAATCTACTAAATTAATCATGCATCACCATTATTTCAAGGCCCAAGGGAATCTTTTTCATATTTGGTTGCCAATTCCTTAAACATGAAAGTTAACATCTTCAAAATAACATGCTAACGATTCCACATGAGTTAATATTAGTATCCCACTTGTCCCTTTTAGGGGATCCCAAGGTTCAATTATGCTCCCAGTGTGTTCATGAACAATCCCTTAGTTTGCTACTAGTATTCGTGTACGACTTCCACGAGTAGTGGGTAGTACTAGTTAGATTGCTCTCATTCCTATTGGTCATAAGTCATGCATAATTAATATGGATCCAAGAATGGAAACTAACTACATCATAGAACCATCCTAAAAGAGCGATGAACTTTAAAATAAATAACACTAATAATTGTGTCTAGACAACTATAATATACTCTACACAGGTTAAGAAGGAGGATTAAGTAATGATTTACAAGAGAACTGAAAATAAGAAGTAATGTAATGAAAATTTCAAAACCCAATTACTCCAATGTGTCGAGCACAAATAATTACGCATTCTATAAAATGATAAGGGAAAATGGTCTCCTTAGCCAAGCCATCGCAGAGAACACAGGGTACAATGAAGTCTAGTTTAGATGGACGCAGAGTTATGACTCCCAACAAAGAAGAGAACTTAAAATTTGTTGGGAAAGTGATTAAGGCGCATAGTTATGAATCTTCAATGCAAAGAATACAAATTAATTTCATTGGGAAAGTGATTAAGGTGTAGAGATAAGACTCTTCAACATAGAGAACAAATTTTTTTTGCGCAAGTGATTACCTCAAAATGCAAAGGAACACCATTTACAAAATAGTTGGGCAAGTTTATTACCTCAAACATACATGAACACCATTTACAAAATTGTTCGGCGAGTTATTACCTCAAAACGTAGAGGATCACCATTTACAAAATTGTTGGGCGAGTTAATTACCTCAAAATGCAGAGGAACACCATTACAATATCGTTGGGAGAGTTTAATACCTCAAAATGCAGAGGAACACCATTTACAAATCATTGGGAGAGTTTATTACCTCAAAACAAAGAGGAACACCATTTACAAAATCATTGAGGGAATTAAATGAATCACAAAGGACATGAAAGAGATAAACATCACCATTGAACCCATGGATGGGAAAATTATCATTGCAAAAATCATAGGGCATCAAGAAAATGCCAGGAGAGAACACGTTGGATGAAATGTGCAATCGAAAAACGTGGAGGTGAAGAGTGATTATCACCAGGAGAATGGGTGAATTGGTAGAAGGAAAACACACCCCATATTCAAGTGCAGAGTCCAACTTTTGTAAAAATGTAGGGGTTTAATTGGAGAGAAATCGTTTGGATAAATCCCAATGCAGGAAATTTTATGCTCCACAAAAACGCAAGGTTTACCAGGGAATGGACGCGAGACAATTCTCCTCTACTGGGCCAAAAGGTAAGATGAAGCACATAAATCATTTTTTTCCACGAAGGAAGAAGGGAATCACAATACTTGAAGGACAATGAGGATTATTAAGAGCGTCAAAATAATATGAGAATTGAGTTATGAAGAGAAGTGTTACGAGAAGCGCATTATTCTGAGAATCATACATCCCATATAGGATAAGGGATAAAACACCATGATAATCATAGTCCAAGTTCAAATAAATAAATAAATTACTTGGAGGTAGATGCTTAAATCCTTAAGGAAATCACAAATCCAGATACACAAAAACACATAAATTTTCCCCAAATTGAAAAAGGAAAACAACGAATAAGAAATCAAGGTTTAGTTGGGAGTAAAATTTCAGAATCATTGGAATTTCCTTTCTACAATATGTAATCATCACGGATACTTTCTAGCCCAATATTAGAATCCATTAACACTGTCAACAATTCTAAAAAAAAACATATATACAATAAACTTAATACAATGCAAACTCAAATGGAAATATAGTGACCGACGAAGATAGGATTGATGATGATCCTTGGTGACTGATGTTCCCTTCCTTTGTCCTCTTTCTAATCGTTGAGACTTCACATGTACCTCCCAATAAATGTTAGGGGTACTCTTTTTCCCCCTTAGCCTCCCAGGTCACAAAGGGGCCACAAACACACAACCATAATCCTCGAGACCCCATCTCACCTCGCAAGCTAGTGTTAAGGTCCTAACCCGTACATAGGTAGATCAATGTATTCGAATGTAATAAAGGTCAATATTAATAAG
>SNQJ01S0294408.1:0-10309 GCA_010110895.2 Picea sitchensis | reverse complement strand
TCAAACTTGGGGGAGCTTGTAAATTTTTCAAAACAAATATAAGGTCTGCGTACCATGGAGAGTTGAGAAATACCTCTCTCACGCTTGGAGTCGCCATCTCGCCTTGTTCATCTGCTGCAACTAAAAAATTAATGTCAATAGCATGGAAGTTAGATTCAACCATTAATTTAGCAAGGCCTTGACCTTTGATTAGTTTCATAGGCTTAATCTCTATGTCATATTCTAAAATGACAGCAATCCATTTTTCTCTTCTTCCATCAGGATTGTCCTGGGTCAAAATGTCTTTTACTACCGCATTCGGAACATATGCAATGGTATGGGAATGGAGAATGTAGACCCTAAAATATTTTATATCTTTTACCAAGGAAAAAGCTTGTTTCTCCATTATCTTGTAATTCAGAGCAGCGTCTCTTAACGCTTTACTAAAGAAAGCTATGGGATTTCCATACCCTTCGTTATTCTTTTGTAGTAATACCGCTGCTATAGTATGTTCGGAAGTGAAAGAAAAGAGATAGAAATCCTTGGTAAAATCAGGACTGATCAAGACAGGGGCTTCTATGAGTGCTCGTTTGACTTGTTCAAAAGACTGTCTGGACTCAGTGTCCCATTTTATTTTTACATCCTTTTTTAGCATATTTGTAATGTTTCTGAGGAGCTCTGCCAGATTTGGAATGAATCTTCATAGAAATTTTATTCTCTCGATAAAAGACTGTAATTATTGGATGTTTCTTGGGTGTTCTAATTTTTGTATGGCCTCGATTCTGTTGGGGTCTATTTTGATTCCATCCTTGGAGATGATGTGTCCTAGAAGTTTGCCTTCTTCTAATCTGAAAAGGATTTTCTTAGGATTTAAAGAAATCCCAAACCTTCTACATTTCTCGAAGACTCGTCTGAGGTGTCGCAGGTGTTCGTCATTAGATTGGGAAAACACAGTTACATCATCCAAATAGACGACAATAAACTTACCCGATTCCTCCACAAAGGCGATATCCATCGCTCTCTGGAAAGTGGCTCCAGCGTTCATCAAACCAAAAGGCATTTTCACATACATGAAAGTGCCCCATGGTGTGGTGAAAGCGGTTTTGTCTTGGTCATCCGGGTGAACTAGGACCTGATTATAACCTGAGAACCCGTCTAGCAAAGAGATTCGACTGGATCCGACCACCCTTTGTAGGATGTGGTCCATTTTGGGCAAGGGGTAATTTTCCTTTAGGGAGACCTTATTCAGATTTTGGAAATCAATGCACAGCCTTATTTCCCTAGATTTCTTACGTGTCGGGACCAAATTTGAGACCCATTTGGAAAAACGCAATGGGACTATGATTTTGGCATCATACATTTTTATAATCTCCTTTTCTATTAGAGGGAGTAACTTGGGATTTATTCTCCTAAGTTTCTGCCTGAACGGTTTTTGGTCTTCTTTTATTGGAATCTGGTGTTGTATGATGTTGGTATCGTAAGCTTTCAAATCCTCATAACCCCAGGCAAAAACATCTGAATATTCTTTGAACAGCTCAATGTATTTGAGTTTTTTCTCAGGGGGTAATGATTTAGACAATTTGACCATCCTGGGTTTCTCTTCGGTCCCTATATTGCATTCTTCTACCTCTTGTCCATTGGCTTCAATTTTCGGTTTTTTGGCTACATTGTTAAAATCAAACAAGTCCTCTAAAGGAACCAGACCCCTAGGCAACACATTACTTTTCAAATGTAAGATATCAGCCTCCATCTCATCATCACCTGATTCTCCCGAATCTACACTATTTACACTATCAATTTCAAAATCAGATCTATTTACATTTTCATCTTCGTTCTCTAAATCTATATTTTTACATTCAAAATCATTTTTACACTGCAGAAAGTCTTCGATTTGATCATCATTACCAAACACTTTCCAGTACCTGATATTTTAGGGAACGCTTGGTCTGCATTTCACTTCTACCGTGTATGGGCGGGTCGAGAGGAAAGGAATTTTACATGTGGCTGTTGATTTAGCCAATCCGTCTCCCAAAATGTTTTGTCCCCAAGGCATTACCTGCAGATCAACTTCAGTGAAACACCTCAGGGCATCAAGAATAGCATTCCTATAAGCTCTAAGATGGGGATTCTTCGCAGCATACTCACCTTTAATTTGCTTGATTATTAACTCAGAATCACCCCTTACCATAATCTGTTTGGCACCAACTTTTTTCAAAAGCTTCAGACCAAGCATCAAGGCTTCATACTCAACGATATTGTTAGTGCATTGGAAATTTAATTTGTAAGAGTGGTTTTCCAAATACCTAGTTCTATGATTGTGCAGCCAAACTCCCACTCCGGCTCCTTCTTTGCTTACTGCTCCATCAAAATCCATGCTCCAGAAATCTGTCGGTAGCTCTTCAGTTATCACGTTTTTCTTCCTTGCTACCTCAATGATTTCTTGGCTTTCATCCTGACTAGATTTATCTTCTCCTAGCTGAGTGTCTTTCTCTCTCGTGTCACCATCATTGTACAAGATAAAAGAATCCAAGTCGGAATGCGCGGAGTAAAGAGGATAGTTGTGTGGTTTTTCTTGGCTACTGACCATGTATTTCATCAATGTTTCTCTGTATAGCCTTCTTTGTTGCCTGAAAACTGGGATAGTGGCATAAGACATATCTAGCTGCAGGGTACCTCTCAACTTATCCCCCTAAGACCAGGATAGAAACATTCCATACTTCGGAGGGATGTCTGCAACTACCACATCCATTACCATGCTCTTTGCAGGAATCTGAACCAAGGTGATACATAGGTCTTTGATCAGAAAAATACATCTAACTTTACTAGAGTCGAATGAATGTAGATCTTTTTAAGGTCTGGTGACCTCTAGTCCCAGTTTCTCCATCACTGCTTTTGGCATCAGATTGTGGGAAGCGCTCGAATCCAGCATAGTGTTATGCAAGATCAGGTCATGTATGTTTAGACTGATGTAAAAAGGAGCGACATCACCATTATCATCTCGGCCATCTACTTCAGGTCCAAACAAAAGTTCAGGTTGATCATCTGTAAGGTTCATGGTATCTGAATGATTTGTTGATCCAATGGTTAAGGCCTTCGTGCCTATGAGGTTCAATGGTCAATTCTTTAATCACCTTTGAATGATAAACATCTTTGTTCATCAACTCGAAAAGTGGAATGGGGATTTTTACTTTGGCTAATTCTCCCTCAAGGCTGAAAGGTGTAGGAGTTCTACCTTGGCTCATCAATTCTGGTTTGTCCACCACACTCTTCTGGCCAGAAGCACTTGGTGGATTAATAGGTGAAACCTTGGGCTATGACGATATTTTCATAATAGTAAGGTTTTTCTTCACGAGAACTTCGGCAGTGCTCTTTTCAGGAATCTTCTCCGCAGATGGCTCAAAGGCCTTCTTGGTTTCGATTACCTTCTTCATTTCAATCGTCTTTTTTGGGGAACTCCCTTCTGTCTTTTTACTCCGCAAATTATACTGCCGGTGTACCTCCAAAATGGCATTTTTGAATGCCTGTTGTTCTGCATCTTCAGCTTCTTCACTTACTTTTGTTTGATTGAGAATAAAAAGTTCTTGTTCTTCTTGGGTAATGAAAATAGCTTCGTTATTGTGAATGCCCATGAGATTTATGTGAGTATCCTCTAGTTCATCAATCACTTCCTCTCCCTCATCAGCATAATTTTCTTGTAGGGGAGGTCTGATCTGCTGATTTGGACCTCTCTGCTCTCTTTGATCCCTACGATCTCTCTGTCTGATTTGAGGAGGGTTTCTCCTAAAGTTAGGGTTCTGAACCTGAGGAGCTGGTGGGTTTTCTCTTGGAGGATTCCTTTCTGACACAATAAGTCTTTCCATCATTCTTTCCATTTCTCTAGCCAAGGAATCCAATTTGGAATTGGAGGTTGACGTGGAAGGTTCCTCTTTAATTGTGACTCTCCTCTCTGACCTCTGTCATGCCCTTTTTGCCAAAATTGGCCTCCACACTTATTGCACTTTTTTGCATGTCTTCCAGGGTGGTAGAATTTCTTTCCCTTAGTTGGTATGACATATCAGCGTCAAAACCATCTGGTAATTTTGTCAATGCCAAACCCTGTAGAGGTTTGATTTTAGCTGGGATTGTGTTGTACAGTTTATTGAAACAAGTGCAGTAATCCTACACTGTCTCACCTTGATTTCTTCTAATATTTTCGTATTCTAACAAGATTTGGAGAGGGTTTTTCTTTACCTCCCATCTGTCTAGAAAACTCCTTTGAAATGTGGTAAGGTCAAGGACTGAGGCGGCACACAAACCTTTGTACCATTTTTTAACATCACCTATCAAACTTTGGGCAAACAATCTCATTTGAACGTCAGCCTCATCTACTTCATGCAGACCATAATAATCATTCATTTTATCAACGTGTTATTGGATGTTTAAAGGTCCTGTTGCATCGAACTTTGGAAGTCTCATTTGATAGTCTTGGGGCATGGCATGAAGAGGTGCATCCAACACCAAGGGAGCATATCGAGCTGCCATGATGTGTGGAGGAGGTGGGATAACAGACTGCATGATCGATGAGGTAGTGACTGAAGACGAGGACGAGGAGGGATTGGATAGTACTAAGGGGTTTATTTGTGGTTTAGCAATGGGAGACATAACTTCAGGGATTCGGGGTTGTAAAACGGTTGGTTCAATAATGATTCTAGTCACAAAACTATCGGATCGTGTTCTAACCGGGCTCTGTTGGGAAAAGGTGTCAAAGTCAGGGTTTTGAAAGGTAACGAGCTCCCCTGAAAAGGAAAGGGACTTATGAAAGGGAGTATGACTTATTGAGCGTTCAACTACGGTCTTTTTCCTGAGAAACTGTTATGGGATATCTGTCACTATCCCAGGTTTTGGGTCTGGATGAGATCGAGTATAAACTTTCTTGGGAGCCAGATTTCTTTTTGATTTTTTATATATATACTTTTTAGTTTTATGAGTCCAAAAACAATATGTACAAATTTTAATCAACCTCTAAACATTAATTTATTCTCAAATTTGCAATATTCTAGGAACAAACTTTCTTTTTAGGGAAAATAAAACGTGAAATTATAAATTTTTAGTTCTTTCCCCAGTGGAGTCGCCACTATGTTAGCACTTGGTAAATTTCTGAGGTTGATGGCAGAAGAAATCTACTATGGTAACTTTATCCAACCGCTTTTGAAGCTGGGATCTAGCCCTTCCAACTTCAAAGAGGGATCTCTCTATATCATTTAGCTATGGTTCAAACTTTAAATATTAGGCTAGGTAAATAAATAGGAAGGTTTTTGTTGTCGTAGTGTTTGTCGAGTTGGTTGAGACAGTATACACATCCATTGGGCTATGGGGTCTGTGTTTTAAATCAAATATGAAATCCAAACAACGAACGCAAAGGAAAACTTTCACAGGGCGAGATAATATAATCACTGGATTCTTTAGTAGCATAAATGATGAATGGCAGAAAAAACAAGAAAGATAATTTCAACAAAGAAGCAGTTAAGAATTTCTTTATTGAAAAAACCAAAAGATAAAACATTAAAATCTTTTGAGTCAGAAACAGGGTATATGAGATAAATCCTGCAACATTCGTTACTTCTAAAGATTGGAATTAGAAAACAGTATGATAACAAAGTGAGAGTCACATTCAACTTAGAGAGAAAAACATCACCAATGAATACACGCAAGAATCCTGTAAAAGTTCCTCTTTGTATTAATAGAAGATCTCTTCAAAAATATTACAGTCTGATAGCTTCAGGGTGTGAAGATCAACAACCCCCAATACTTCGAAAGATGAAGTATTTATAACTCAAATTACAAACGATCCTGTCATTAATGATCAGGATGTGCTAAATCTATTTTTAGCCTAACTAACTTAAAAATTTCCTAAATCCAGGAACTGCTTGATGATGTGGTGTAACTGCATGCTGATTTCTGGGTGGGCCGTTGATGAAGCCTCTGCACGACCTCATCTGACTGGACAAATGAATGGACTGGGACAACTCATATACTACTCGATCAGATCACAAAGTTCCTCCCATCAGAGATGACTGGGCACGTTGACTTTGAGTAGCCTTTGATACACTTCACCCATTTCTGTGTACTTGGTGAAGGTAGGTTTGGTGAGGAAGATATATTGAATCTCATGTTGGATACCGATGTCCCACTGAAGGGCATCTAGAAATGCCTTTCTAGTGATGCTCCCTTGAATTCCTGCAAACTTTGAACTTTCCTTAGCCACATCGGCCAATCTCTTCTTGTAGTCTGGGAGTGTCATCAATTTATCATTGATTACCTTCAAACTAGGAAGACCTTTCTTCTGGAGAGCCGCAATCTTACTAAAGAATCTTTGTACCCCTAAGTCCATGGCCTGAACCTTTTCTTCCAGTTGAAGCATTAATCCTCTCTTGGTCAAAACTCTTTTCACCTCAAGGATGGTCTCTGTTCTGTCTTCAATTTTCAGCTCTTCCTTGGTCTTAGAATTTAGGAACTTGATGATCTCGTTCGCCTGTGTTGGCATCTCTCCCAATTCTGATCTGATCTTCTCAATGGCATGTTTGCTTCTCTGTACCAATTCACTATGCTCAAACATTATCTGTATCATGGGCCATATCTCATTCATGGAATTGGTGATGTCTGTCCATACACTTTCTTTAACCTCGACCAAAGTTTTTCCTGCCACCGTTTGCTTCCGGAGCTTCTGTAACTCCTGTTTGAGCTTATTTGTCACCTACTTTTCCTTGGAGAGGCTGGTCTGAAAGGAAGATTTGAGTTCCTGAAGGTTCTCAATCTCCTTTTTGAGCCTGCTGATCTCTGTTTCCTGCAAGTTCATCTTTTGCATAGACTTAGCCAGGTCAGTTGTCTTCTCCAATGATGTCAATGGAGTCGCGGATGGGACTTCTGTCACTGATGTTGTGCTCACTCCTGAAATTGGAAAAGCACTCAATGGAATGAATTTCATTGGCTTCAGTTGCTCTTTCTCTTTTAATAGCTTCTCCATCTCAGCTTCCATTTCCTTAAGCTGTGCATTCTACTCCATGAGCAGCTTGAGCATTTCGTCTTTCTCTCCTTCTTTCTCTGCTATCTCCTTTTTCTTCGAATCCTCTGTGGGTGGGAGCTTCAATTGTTTCCTTAAGGAGGCTATGTCAGCATTCTTCTTCTTAATCATCTCCTCAGCTACTTTCATGTTCGAAGGATCGTAACCAATCTTGAGGACCAGTTCCTCCAACGTCTTGATTCTGTTGTCCTTGGCAAAGGACGATATCTTCTCTAGCTTCAATTGTGTTTGAACATTGTTCAGGGACACTTGTAGTTTGGACGTAGTAGTGGAATCATGCGCTAGCGTGTAAAAGACCATTTCCCCTGTCTGCTTGTGTAGATCCATCTGATCGGCCGAATGCACGTCCTTCGTCTTGAATTCGAAGGTGGCCCTTTTGTAGTCAGTGATCACCTTGTGATCTGGTACCTGTGCTTGGAGGAATGCCATATGCATTCTTCCCTTCTCGGTGTCAAATACCAATAGCAGCCTATGTTGTGCAATCAACGTCTGCTTCCAGACCTGGGCACAAGTACTGCTGGTCAGGGTCTGGTTCCTTTTCTTTATCAGCTCTTAATTTTCGAAGATACTCAGCTTCAGTCCCACCTTGCCTGGTTGGGTGGTCAATGGAGAATCTGTAGATTTTTTCGGGAATGTTGCGGTTATGACCTTATGAAGGCTCAAACCGAAGGATGTCCTATCAACTTTGGTCACTATAGTAGACGGGGCTTCTTTTTCCATGGTCGGGCCAGGAACTACAAAAATCTTAGGTCTCTTGGTATGCAGCTGGAATTATTCTAACGATACTTCCGTGACAGGTAGAGATAAATCTTGCCTAGGCCTTTTCTCTTGCGGGACCTATGGCATGGTCGTTTGTGATACAGTGGTCGAGGGATCCTGTTGTTCTACTTTGACCAATGTATTAGGCTCCCATACTGTCTGGTTTGCAAATTTTTCAACTTCAGGCCTAGATTCATGAACATATGGGATGTTCTTGTTTTTCACCCTCATCTCAGAGATGATCCCACATGGGTCGTAATGCCATGGAAAACTCATGAAGAACTTCATTTCCCTCAGCATCCTGTCTGCTTCTTCCCCAGCGCCACGATTTTTGCAGATGAAGGAGCCAATCTGCCCCTTGATTCTAAGCTGTTGCTTTTTCTTCAGTGACACAAAATGGATATCATCGAAATTTATTATCTGCCTTATATATTCCAAAGAAAAAATCCTGATAGGCAGATACTTGGGCAGCTTATACAGTGCCAATTTGCACCCGTATACTCTGATCTTGGTGTAATCTTGGTACAAATACCAATCCCCTGTCTTTGTATTATCCGAGAGATGCATGATCCTCTGAACTTCATCATTTATCTGAGGCTTGGGCCTTCCGCCTAGCATACTTACCACAGGGTGGTAGAATTGATCAATGAACTCCTTGAAACTGAACTCTGTGGAGTTGTGCTTGAGCAAGGAGGTTCATGCTGTCACTGCCTGGGGTCTACCATCTCCATCCATCTTATGCATGGAAAAAATGAATTTGTCTGCTTGGAAGAAGACGAACAAGTATTCCAGTATGGATGAGTATCGGAACATGCCTTCCGTGGCAAAATTCACAAACTGTTCGTGAATATTGTTCTCCAGGAATGTGCTGAAGTCAAACTGGGTGGTGGGCTTCTCATCGGTAGAGAAAATGGATAAAAACCCCAGAATGGGTTCATCTACCCACTGATCAGAATAGTATCCTAATAAGGCACAAAGTGATGAGATGATCTGGTTTCCTTTAATCGAGAACATGGAAGAAGGGTAAGGAGGATTTCTGGAGGGAAATTGAGTGGATGGGGGAAGGAAAAGCTCGAATATTTGAGCCCTTTGAGGGAAGGTCATTTTCTAGTATAATTCTATAAGAATTTCTAGGTTGAAGGGTGATGCAGAGTCGACTCGGGGGAATTGCATCATCTGGTCGATAGATTTGGGCGTGATGAGGAAAAGGATCTCTCCATACGAGGAGACGATGACTCTTTGCTCGGGAATGTAGTGGGCTTGGCACTTGAGGGAAAATTCTGGAAAAGGGTGAATCTGAGGGAAGAGGTAAAGGGGTAAGTTGGACTCCTAGAGTTCAATTTCATCACTGTGGTCCAGGAAAACTTCCCTGAGCCACGACTAAAGATCTGTGAAATCAAAATCACACTTTGTATCTGCGATTAATCAGTCTTTTTCGACTAGTGGGATCCTGTCAAGGTCGACAGGAGGCAGGAGAAACGGATTCTCCTCTCCTTCTTCTTGTTTGGACTTTGGTGCCATTGCTGCAACAATACCTCCAAGAAAAACAACATTAGCGGGGTGGTTGCTGGTGGGGAAACTGATTATAATGGAGGAGAAAATGGGGTAAATCTCTCTAGTGCGATGAGTGGGTAAATGGTGAAAATAGGAAGAAAAGGATAGTTTTGAGTAAATGGGTGTCCATTGGGCACGGGAGACAGGTCAGTTGGTTAATGGATAGGTCATCCAGTAATAAATGGCCAACAGATCACTTAGAGTGTGAGATGGCAGGTGACGGTGACTGAGGGTTATGGATGAGTGATGTGGCAACTACTGATTGGGGTAAAGGTCATAGTGAGGGGGCTTTCCATGAGCGAAAGGGGGGGAAAGAATTGACAGCAGTTATGGGATGTGACTATTTCCAGAAAAGGTGGATGGTGACATCCAGAGGTGACGATGGTGTGTCAGACAGTAGGAGATGATGGGGCTAGAGGCCATTAGATCGTTTCCACATATAAAGAGGGGCCCACCATAGGAAAGATACCATTTCGGACCTGCCCCTCCTCAGTTAAAAGCAGAACAGTCGGGGGGGGGTCCGAAAAACATCTTGGGCCGTTGATCTGCACGCCTACTTCTGAGTCACAGATCTATGCGCGCTATTTATAACACATTCCGGACCCCGCCCCTCTCCATTAAAGGTAGAACGTATGTGGTGCTCCGAAATCCAATGTTGACCGTAGATCTGCACACTTGATCCTGAGTTGTCCAAATGCGCGCGGGTCTTATCAGTAATTCCAGACCCCCCCTCCCTTAAATATAGAACGGTCAGGGGGGTTTCGAAAGACCTGTCCACCGTAGATCTGAGCACGATCATCTAGACCATTGATACATGATCAGAGCATAAGTGAGGGCGTGGAAAATACATGCGCCTAGAAAACTTAGGATAAGTTCTTTTTCACGGGTTTTCTCCAAGACTTTTCATGTCTACACCACCAAGGGGTTAGTCGAACAACATTTTAGGTATCCAAATCA
>SNQJ01S0294407.1:0-10618 GCA_010110895.2 Picea sitchensis | reverse complement strand
ATGAGCTCCAATGTTGTGAGTAATCTTTGTAGAGTTTTTACCGTGTGAAATAGTTTATCGCATATCTTTTCACCATATATACAATTCGTCTCCCTTGAGAATGGCATCCCAGTCCCTTGGCATCACTTATTTTATTTTCCTAGGACTTGTGACATGTGTCTTGAGCCTCGTGCTCACTGAGCACCTATCAAGTTCAATTGTACACCCATTCACACATTCTCGTATAAATCTAGAATGTTTCCTTTTGATGTTAGGTTAACTCCACATCTTGTCTCAGTTCTTCTACCACTTGGCCAACCCCTTTTGATTCCTATCTCCCTCTATGTGCCCCTTTTTCCACATGTGTTTATTCCATAAAAAATAGCAAGGTCTTACAATTCAATTTTGGCAACTTGACCAATTTGTCTTTTTTTTGGAAAGATTTTTAAAATTCTAAAAAACAATATAATAGACATAATAATTAAAATCCAAGTTGTGGGATATCATAGAAAGATTCCTCATATACCAAAACAAAATCATGATTTCATTAGCAGGACACTTATGATAATAGACATGGATTATGGTTGTCATCGAGAACCCGTGCTTCTTTTTCCACATGTGTTTATTCCATAAAAATAGTAAGGTCTTACAATTCAATTTTTCTGTAACTTGGACTAATTTGTCTTTTTGAAAGATTTTTAAAATTCAAAAAAAAATATATTAGACATATTAATTAAAACTAACGTTGTGGATATCATAGAAAGATTCCTCATATACCAAAACAAAATCATGATTTCATTAGTAGGACACTTATGATAATAGACATGGATTATGGTTGTCATCGAGAACCCGTGATCTACATAATATATGCACACAACACATATTTTGCCTCCCATTGATCCATATAGCAGGTATATCGATAGATTTCACATAAGGAAACAAACTGACACTACAAGGTGTATCAAAAACAATGATACATACTGTACTGCAAAATAATGCATAATAAATACCAATTAGATGTAAATTTGATGAAACTCTCTCCAATGAAACATGAAGGTGATGCATATGATGGCAACATGATACAATGTTTCACAATCACTTTTGGCAAGTCAACTTTAGTGATGTTAGGTGTTGTAGATGTAGAAGATAATGCAAACTACAATGCAAGATAATGATATAGGTGTAGGATACATGCCTCCTAGGACACTTTTAAAATCATTTGTGACACACGTCTATGACACCATAGCTATGTATTGCACTAGTGATAATAGTTTTATGCTAATGGATTTCAAGGGTTTTTCAAGACAAGGGTATTTATTCTATCAGATATAACAATTGTGATTCGAGGCCAAAACGATATTAAAAAAGTTGAGAAGAAAAGTGTTAATATAGAATTGGAAATCAATGACATGGATATGTTTCCATTTATTAATTACATGTATCTACTATCGAAACAAGTGATTAAATGTAAGGGGGCAATTTGTTTTAGTTTGTGATAGCCATCATTTCAACAACAAAAAAGTATCAAAAAGACTTGAAAACATTAGTGGTTATATATCCTAGATGACACGTATATAATCTCTATTTGATAACCACGATATATCTTGATTTTTAATTGAAATTCTATAGTGCACACATTATATTCAACTATTGTTATTTTGCAAGGTCATTGTTCTAAATTTATTTTAAATCAAATCAAGTTTGATTTGAATTATCCATACATTTTTGATGTCCCTTTTCATGCATTTCTATTTAAGACATCACTAATTAGAGATTAATGTTGAGCGGAGAATGATGGTAATAATTTGACCACAATACCATTGCTCTCGGCCCTTTTGGATTATTACGGTTGATATATGGCCTAAATAAATCTCTTTCCATGGATGGATAAAAAAAAGGAAAAGAATCATTAGTTCTTGGTGCACAAGGAAATTAGATTAATCTAATAAACTAGTATATGACATTTTGATTGTTTTAACTTAACATGAGGTATAATTTGATATTATGCATAGATAGTATGTTAATAGAAATTTTAAAATATAATTTGGTCATTGTTTCTATATCATAGTTGTCAATTTTTGGGGAAATATAATTTTCACATGATGTTAAAACTTTAAACCAAAAAATATATTAAAAAAAAGACTAGTTGTCATCCACTTTTCATCTTCCTTTGTAATGTGAAATAAATATAAGTGCGTTAAAATCCTTATGAACAAATCATTTACCATGTAAAGAAATGATGTCTTTTTAGTACCCCCACTATGACATTTTATATGAATTTGTTACAACATTTTGTGTTTATATATTTTTTATATTTGTGTGTTTTATAATTTCTTTTAAAGGTGTATTTTTATATTAGTAAAATCTGCATTCTTAAGGTTGTTTCCACTGTTTCATTTTTTAGGCAGTTAGTCTCATTTTTCCTTCTTACTAGTGTCATATCTTCGGGTACATTGAGCGCTTGGTGTCCTTTTTTCCCTTCTTATTATTGGTGATATATCTTCCGGCATGTTGATGATGTTTTCTTGGAAAACATCCTCAAGATAAATTCTACAAAGGAAAGTCTCGGAGAGATTATGCACCTTTAGATTGGATCCAAAGTGACCTTATGGGTCCTTTTATACATCCATCCATCCTAAAAGTGAGGTTTGTTCATTTTGTTGATGATTTCTATGTTTTACATGGATCTACTTTATCAAATCTCAGGTCTTTAAACACCTCAAAGATTTTAAATCCTTAGTTGAGACACAGTCCTTAGAAAGAAGGTCAAAGTCCTTCGAACTGATAAAGGGGAGAGTATGTAAATAATGAGATCCATCATCTTTTCCATGAGGGAGGGATTGGCTGCGTTACATAGTTCCTATAATTCGCAATGCAAAAACGGGAAGTTGATGAGTGGAAAACAAATCTATAAAGGAGATGGCATCTTGCATGTTGCATGCAAAGTCACTACCACAAAGACTATGGGTCAAAACACTTAATTCTCCGTGAAACATACATCCAAACAGCATTCCCCAGATTGTCAACCATAAGACCCCCTATGAGGCTGGAGCGCTCCTCAAACCTGAAGTGACCCACTTTCGTGAGATTTTTGTCTACACGCATGGGCCTTAGATTCTCCTAAAAGAGGAATCTGAATTTCTATCCATAGAGAAATGAGTGTATGTTTTTTGGATACCCCAAAGATGTGAATGCATATATACTTATTGATCTTTCCACAGACCAACTCATCATTCAGTGAAGTGTCCACCCGAGAGTGTCTCGCGATGCACCCCTGCCAGCCTACATGCGTATTAATTCATTCTTCCACCTGCCCGAGATGATGAGCATGCAATACGTTGAATCTTCTTCTCGACGATTTTGTATTCAAAGGAATCTGGATAATCTAGATTCAGAAATGGGCATTATCATTCGTGATACGTGCATTCAAAGCATCCAGACAGAGCAAGGAGGCCCAAGGGCAATGTATCTACTCTTCTCGTGATGTGGGATATCATACAGGATCTGTGACAATAATTAGGGGAGGACTCGACTTGAGGGCCTTTATTGAGACTCAATCGGCCAATCAACCATTCTCAAGGCATCTTTTCTCGTCTCGCATCCATAGTCTTACAGGTGCCACTAGAAATCCTTTGGGACCAGACATACTGTGAGGGAGGTAAAACTCCTCACCTCGGCAACCAAACTTGATCCACTCTTCCTTATAGGAGGAAACCCGGGATGCATATGGGGTCTACAGGACCAAGAGAACATCTGATGGATAGATTAGCAGACACAAATCCATGCTTGTTGCCAAGGCTTCTCAAGAAAGTTCATTGTATCGACTACATGAGACCTTGTTCTGGTAGTGTTGATGGGATTCCAAGTAGGATTGTTATTCACCATGGCATCTTCAGTGTATGGGAAGTCCACTGATGAAGTGAAATGTAGTTTCTTCATGGTGATCTCCTGAGGATATTCACCGAGTACCAATGTGATTTCCAGGACTCCATCTTTGGTATATCGACTGAAGAAATATCTTTTTGGCCTCAAGTAGGCTTTGAGGGTATGGTATTCCAAGATGGACTCCAATCTATTGTCATAGAACTTTGTACAATGTAAATCAGACCCAAAATTCTAGATGCTCAGGATGGTTGATATTCTACTTATACTCTTTAAGTTTTGTACATTTTAAGGATTTGTTGATCACCAGTTTCACTTTAGCTGGCCAAGTTGGTCAAGAGGTGATTCTACATGATAGGTTTTTGATGACAAACATGGGTCCGCTTTTATGACCCTTTTCCCCTTGGACTCAAGACTTAGGGATGCACTGTGAGTCAAATTCGTCTCTAAAAAGCTTCGCATGTATCGTAGACTCTTGAGATACTACATGACGTGTGACCTGTAAGTCTTCCACTCTTTCCTATCATGGGTCAAACTTGAGGATGGGAGACTCCATTGGCTGAAAACACACTGTATAGACAGCCTATTAGAGATTTTTATATATCACACACTCCAAACCAGACTCTCCTATGCAAATGTTCTAGCTTTTCCGTGTTCAGTGAGCCAGCATGGAGCTTACATTGGGTTTGCCATATCCTTCTATACATAGTACCCACTACCTTTTGGGATCTATTATGCAAACAAACTCTACATTATGACCTCATCAATTTTATTGATTCCTCGACTAGGCTAGTGGATAAATACTCCAATTCCAGTCCACCATAGTTACTCACTCACTGTCTCCTGGGTTTATTTGTTGGCTCTAGAAAGAAGCAAGTTTCATTGTTTCATCTTCACCAGGCGTAGTAATGTGAGGGTAGCAACATAACTATTCAAAGCTATGGCTACAACATTTTCACCTAGTTGTACTCCGGGCTTCATCTAATAATCACACCGTATAAAATCCGCAGAGCACTCAAGTTCCAGACAGATCTAATTCAGAGAAGGGATTGTTAATATCGAGATCCACATGGAACCAGCACCGGGACTTAGTACACTTAGGGATCTTCGACTACAATTTTTCCTTCAAGAGAATAGAGCTAGACATATTCACCAAGATCCCTTCACCGACGAAGTCCTATCTCCTCAAGCTAAGCCTGTCTTGGAGGCAACACTGCCTAGGAATTGTAGTTCTTCTTTACATACATTGTAACCTTTGACGGGTTTTTCCCATGAGGGCTCCCTCTTTCCCCACTTTATTTCAAAGGTATTTTTGTATTTGGGTACCTACTGATACTGCTGGTCAGACCCATTCTTTATTTTCGTTCATAGATGTTCAGAGGGGTGTTGGAGTTACTTCTCACACACACCTAGGATTTCTCTTTCCTAACTTTTTTTTTTCCTTTTGTCCACAATATACCTCATATCCAGCCCCATATATATCTTTAGGGGAGAATATTCCACCAGAGAATATTCTCTTTCAGTATGACATTTCAATTTGACTAGTTGAGTTGATTTAGATGTTGTATTGCATCACCATGCAACATTGGGATCATCACAAAGAACTTCCTAGGTATAAAATTTCGCTCCAATTCTATCTCCTTAGAAAAACGCGGAATTTATGCTTCTTCCCACCGAATTTTACCTGTGTAACCTTAAAGACTAACCAAAGATATTTGACCCTTCAATCACATTTTATTATGTTTAGATAATTTAATTCACAAGCTTAATTCTCACTCTAGACAATACAATCAAAGTTTTTCTCAAGAGGCTCCATTTCTCCTTTGCTTCAAGGCCTCATCATGAGAATTTGTTATAGTCTTTTATCTAACATCTATAAAACCCAAACTTTTTGGAAGCATAGCAGTTGGATTGCTTCCTAGACTGTGTAATGGTTGGTGAATTTATTGTTGGTGTGCCGGTCTTGGGTGGGGGCGTAATTTTGTGGGTTGGAGAGTGTAACGGATAGCGTAGCATGATAAGTGGCAGAGTTTTTTTTTTATTAACTATTGGGACTGCTAATCTATTACCGGACTCGGCACTAGAACAGCATATCTGATAATCGACAACAAAATTTGGGGACAACTTAACTATAATATATGAACCACGGATAATGTGGATGCATTGAACAACAATTTCACTGGATAACCAACCTTCCCTTGATGACAACGATTTCCTTATTGATAACAAGATTACCTTATAATCTGGACAACATTAACCTGCGTGATGGCTTTCATAGTAAATTATGGTGTTAATGAGAAGCTACATCCTTTTTTGTAAATAGTGATCTCATATACCCTTAGATAGCAAGTCATGTTCGACAAAGTTCCCTTTTTATAGAACAATGATATCTCTGTCGGTGTGTTGTTTTTGTGTATAATTATGTCTACATCTTCTAAGGCTATAGCCTCAGTTTACAATAACTCAAGAATTATGTACCTGTGCATGCCTCAGCATGAATTATGCATAGTGAATTCATGGTGTTCCGCTAGGGATTTTGATAGTGTTTCTTTATTATTACAATTTATGTTTGACAGAGATTATGTTGTGAGTCAATAGCTTGAGTTGAGAATTAATTATGCTTTAGGTTATGTCAGTGATTCCTTGGTGAAGATAACCTCTTTAAGAGTCTGTAATAATTGTCCTTGGGGAAACAACTATTATTTGCTTTCCCGCGGTGTAGTACAACGATTGAAGTAGCTATGTGTGACCTTAGTTTTCTTGATGATAGGAAAACATTTAGCCTTGGATGTTAGCGATCACTATTCTTTTAGAGTTGGTTTTTCCTTTGATTCGTAACTCGAGAGATATTTTCTTTACTCGGCGATTTCCTTTCACGACTATATGATCATCAATAATTACCTTGATAAAACAACAATTACTGTAATATCAACTCATAGATTATCTATACATTGACTTAAAATATGCTCCTTAGATAGAAATTTTGTTTTATGGTTTTAGTCTACACGATACTGTATCTAGCCTTAACGGACTTTGGTTTTATCATTTTAAATGAAGTTGTTTTATTGTTTTAAAGGACATGCTTCGTAATTGTTCCATTTAAAAGATAGTGAATTCCTCCTTAGGAAATTTCTCATCTGATGTTGGTATTGGAATTTAAATTCAACTAAGCTATTTATTTGATAATGATTATTTTAAGGAGTCTAGAGTGTTCTTGTTGAAATAGAATTCATTACAACAGGAATTTATTAGGTTGTGGGAATGTTATAGTTGCCAGGTTTATGTGTGTCTTGTAGACTGGTCGATTAGGGGCTTGAGTTGGTTATCTTGTAGTTCGACAATGCGTTCAATCCCTGGCACGCTGGTTATTCTTGAGTCGCTTCATCCGTGATAGGTTATAAGTTGTGCCGCGACATTGTCGCGTACCATTGCCTCCACGAGTCTTGATGAGGGATCATGGTGTGCCCTGGTCAGATAGAGGTGAATGATAACTTGGTCGGAGTTTGTGCTTCCCGTTGTGGGTGTTGTTGATAGTTGTAAGTTTGCTATTGGTGCTTGGGATGAACGACTTTATGTGTTTGGTTGCACTCCATCTAGGTTCTAGTTAACTGGTAGTCGAGTTCATTGTGTTGGGATGGGGATGTGGTCCCTTATCTTATCGGTGTGTTCGTGTTTGTGTCAAGTACGTAATCATCTGTTGTTATAATGCGACAGCCAGCCTCTTGTGTCAAGGTAATGCGCCATAGTTATTTTTGTCCGACCGGCATGCTTATAGTCATGGTCGCTTGTGTGGTACAATTGTTCTCTCACCGCCGCCTTCTCGGGCCAAAACAAAAAATAAAAATTACTTTATGCGGTTGTCGTAGAACGGCTGTGAGACGCACAACCTGTGTCAAGTTTAATGCTGCTTAACATTTATCACATGCTCGACACAATCTCAACTTTTGTAGCTATGACCAAAAATATTGTAGCATCACCCATCATACTACTAAACAATGTGTTGTTACTCCAAAAATCCACTACACAGATTCTACTATGAATAATTCTACTATAAATACTAACCTGTGGCAAGATCACTTCTGAATGTAACATGCCTTCATCCTCGCCAATGCATGCCACACTAACTTTCTCATTGAATCACAACTTTAAGCAATTGAAGTAACTCAAAAATGTGCACTAGTGTATTGATCACATATGACTATGATACATCTGAAGAGACACATTGATTTTGATTTAGGATCTTGACAAAATCATATGGTTAACTGGAAATTCATCAACCTCCGCCATACCTCACAGCAATAACTAAAAATAATTACTTATCAGCACTACACCTCTTTTATGAAAGCAACATTAAACAGTATAAAAACAATTACTTATATGATACAACATACAAGAATTAACCCATAATAAAACATAGATAAATAAGCATGCAATAAATAAGACAAGTACATAAAGAACATTTATTTTATTAAAAGTCACCAACAAATATGCATAAGCAAATCGACGCTCCTCCCTATCATCATAGAATAATATCATGTTTCATACCTCAAATAAGAGGTCACGCCTGAGATGGGGCTTAACTCCATCATGGAAAAAGGGTACCTAGTGACAAGCTAAGGTCTGATACCAATAGAATTGTTTCCCCAAAGTGCTTTGTTGTCAAATCTAGCTCAGCGGGGCCTCGTGATTCTCGTGCCCCCACACACCCAAGGAAGAGTGCTCCTTCTCTCGCATTAAAATTTCTCGGATTCTGACTTCCTTTAGAGTAGGTCACTTCGCTAAGCAACAATCGTGTCGACAGAATTCTATGAACCCCGCGGACTAATGCCCAATGCAGTCTCAAAGGAACAATTTCTAAAAATCTCACCTCGCAGAGTATGTCAGCCAACTCGACAACCTCCTTCAATAATAGAAAAATATCTCACCTAAAAGAGATGATCGTGGGCCTAAAAATGAGCCCTTCATAGCATAACTGGCTACAATACATAAAATCACCATATGCTTTTATCCAGATAAGGTAATAATCATTTTTCCTCGATAGTCTCACCCCTTTCCTCATGAGAAAAATGAATCCTCTCCGCACGAGTTCCCCCTCAGTCAGTTAAATCTTCAAGGCCAACACCATATTGCATACTCTCAACTCGACACTCTGTCAATTCTTAAAGGTAGTTTTAGCCACTTGCGGACCCAATTTCAATTTTGGGATCTTAGGATGTCAATTTATCCATAACATATACTTTTTCGAAAATATTATAAAATATTCCCTAAGACTCAAGTCTCACCCCATTTTCCCTTCGAAAGTCTAATCTGCTTATCTGTTTTGTCCGACTCGCTTTGTGTGCGCAACGATGTAATAATTATATTAATACTTGAGTATGATTACACTTTGCACGGATAGGGATTACTAGCCTATCTCTGTCCGGCCAACGCAAATTTTAATCAATATCACAACAAGATCTTTAATTCTCAATATATATATATATATATATATATATAATTGGTCTCGGTGTGCACTCCTAGTTCATTCCCACACACACTTACCCACCTAAGTGCACGCGAATAATACAAAATGTGTGCACTTATCGCGATGTGCTAAACACCATAAAATGCACCATGTATTTGATAGAAAGTCTTCATACACTACTCAAGTACACGCAACACCAAAACTTAGTGTTAATACCACTGTACCTCTATATGTGTACAATTGCATTTTACAATTGATACCATGGCTCACCAAAATTTATATGCGTACAATTACAAAGGGTCTCGATTAGGGACATTACAATAATTTAGGCAAGTTTGATTCTGTAATAGATGAAGGTATCTTTCATGTCTATACATCCGAAAGGCAATTACAAATGCTACAACATAAGATTGTGAAATGTTGTAGATATTATTGATAAAAGAGTGGATGAAGAAATACCTCAAAAAGGAAAAGTCACAAACAAAATGAAGATCCATAGGAGACAACTTACAGAGAACAAGACAATGAAGAAGAAAAGAAAGAACAAGAATAGGAATGCCAATATGCAAAGACACCATCTAGATTTGTTCAAAATCATTATCTAGGAAATCATATTCTTGGTCATATAGATAATGGAGTGCAAACCAGAAGAAGATTGAACTTTCATTAAAGTGGACAGGAGCCCGTAAGAAATTTGCAACTTCGCTTAGTAAATATGAGCATTGGGTTAATGCCTATGAAAGAAGAACTAAATCATATTGAGAAGAATGACATGTGGGAACTTGTGCCCATACCAAAAGACGAGAATTTGTTCGGCACCAAATTGGTATTCATAAACAAATTGGTTGAAGATGGAAAAATAATAAGAAATAAAGCAATATTGGTCTATAAAGGGTATGCTCAAGTTGAGGGAATTGAATTTTAAGAAACCTCTGGTTGCAAGATTAGAAGCAATCAGATTGTTTTTGGCATTTGTGTGTTTCAAGAACTTCAAATTCTATCAAATAGATGTCACGTCCACCTTTCTAAATGGAAATTCAGAAGAAGTATATATTGAACATCCAGAAGCATTTCAATTGTCAGAAAACAAATATCATGTATGAAGACTAAAGAAAGCACTCTATGGACTAAGGCAAGCTCCCAAAGCAAGGTATTCAAGACTTGAAAAATACCTAGAACAACAAGGTTTCAAAACAGGAATTGCAGACAACAATATTTACATCAAAACAAACAATGAAAATGTGTTAATCATTGTGGTTGTTGTGGATAATATTATATTTGGAAGTAATGATG
>SNQJ01S0294405.1:0-10618 GCA_010110895.2 Picea sitchensis | reverse complement strand
TTAACTCTATGATTTTGTATTCTTTATCCTTGGCCATGATATTTTCCTTGAAATTTTTAATTTTCCAACATTTCAGTGCATTTCAACCTCTGGCTTGAGTTTTTGTTTTGAAAATATTTGTGGGTCAATTTTGGGGACAATGATAAACTATCCTACTTCTATTTTCTAGGTTTCCTCGCCTCCTGGCGATGAACCCTCCTCTTAATTGGAGTACCTATCATATTTTGTCTTATGCTTCTCATCAATGGAATCTATGTAGTAAATCATTAGTTATAGGTAAGGTTACATGTTTTCCTCTAATAGGTGTGAGTTTAGTGACTTGAATATTACATGTATTCCACTGATAAGTCTCTTATAAAATACCTTTGAATTTCATAATCCTTTAGATGAATAGATGAAAATGTAATTAAGCACAAGTTGAGATCAAAATGATTTGTTAAGTGTTTCCACAAAACTAGGTTTTCTTGAAAAGAAAGGTCTTGTTAGCTTTCTTATTGGAGAATGTTTGAATAAGCTTGAGTTTTGTAAGTAAATATTCATTAATTGATTATGTAATGACCCTTCGAAAACAATTAGGTCTTGTATGAGTAAAAATATTTTTCCTTCGCGTCTTTTTTGTTTTGAAGAGGATTTGGAAGTTGGAATTGATTAGTCCATAGCTATCCAAAATATTTGTTTCATTCCATGATCATGGGTATTTTTTTCCCAGTTTGTGCCAATGAAATTTCTCTATATTTATATTGACTTGCCACACCAGTACCAATTCATTATAGAGACATGTTTCCATGTTAATTGGTAAGGAACCTCTAAATGTTATTTTTATCTTCTATTATTCTAATTATTCTTTCCATTAGATATTGATCCCAGAGCATCTCCACACAAAGAATTAAACTTTGCACACCATGGAGAAAATAACTAAATTTTCACACCATAGAGAAACATTCGTTAAAATGCTAATTAATGATCAGTGTGCAATACCCTTGTTTCCCCTAGATTGTAAATATAACTATAGTCTTGTAAAAGACTATGGGTAGACTGATTATGTGTGGATGTTGGAATTGATAAACCTTTTGTTATAAAAGGTAATGTATATATTTTTGTTACTAAATAAAATGGAAATTGTTGCATAACTATTGAAAGGGTTTCCAATGTAGATCATGATGCATGAGAGAGATGGTGAGGGGAACCAGTAATGATTGAAATGACCTTATTGGGTTCCTTTTTTCACAAGGATGAGAAAAATGAGGTCCCTTAACTATATAGTTAGGCTATCCAGAAAGCACGATGGAGAGTTAGTTGGTTAGTGGCTCAACTAACATAAAGGAACAAGAAATAAATAACAATGAAACAAATCTAAACTAAGTAAACAATAACTTGAAATGAATGCGCAAAGAAAACACAAGAGAGATATAACAGGTAAATTGATCTCTGAATTGATACTCCTTGGAGAAATATGGGAACTCATGAGTCCCCTCTTCCTCCTTTGAAAGGATCTTGAGTCCCCAAGTACAAAGTCTTGTTTATACTATCAATGATTAACAAAGGAAAATGGTGAAGAAAAGAGTGATGGACTACTCAAGAGGAGATATTCCTAACACTTTCTATGGATGCCCAAAGCTTTCTAAGAGGAATATGGCTTCCCAAAGATAAAAAATGAGCATCATAACAATACTCAAATGATTCTTCATTTTTTCATACAATGGCCCTGTATTTATAGGAGGATGGAAAGATTTTTCTTAACTAGCTCCAAATGTGAATGAGAGGTGCTTGATGTACTTCCCATCCTTTTCAGTGATCCCAAGGAAAAATTTAGGGAAGATTTAGGGTATGGGGGAGATCCCCTTCATCCCAAAAGTGGTTGAGGCCTGACCAAACTCATCAATGTGACATTTCTGCGTCTACGTGGGTCTTTCAATTGTCATTCATGCACTATGCACATCATACACTATGCTATCCTGTGCAGATGTGAATGCGCTAATTTGGCTAAATGAGCATGGATTTCCAGAACCACTTTTACATAGTTTTGTGATTTTCTTTCCCAAATCAGTGTAATCCTTCCATGAATATTGGTAGTATGATGTGTTTGTGTTAATTGTTTATTCATCCATTGTATGTATTTGTAGTGATCCATTTTTTGGTGATAATAGATGCCCCATGATGTGTGAGGTTAGGAGCATAATTATAGACAAAATGCATCATAGTTTATTTTGGTGATGATGAAATTTTGTAGAAAGTGAGAAAATTTGAATGGGAGGAGCTATGAGAGTCATCTGTCAAAGGGAGAGGGGATGGAAGATTATTACAAAGTGTGCTAGAAAAACAACCAAAAAAGTGTTTGTACAAACGAGGCAGGAATGCCCCATGTGCGTATCATGAGACCATAAAGAGATAGTGGTAACCGAACTTATTGATGAAGTAGATATCTGCAGTGCCCTCAGGGGCGTTAAAAACAACAGATGATGATTCCAATGATGAAATTGGCCTTGAATTGAGTGGTGAAGGAATCTGAGGCATTGATGTCCTAGTCAAATCCAAAGGTTTCTAGACACTATTGAACACTATAATGGTCGTAAATGAAGATCCATCGTGACATGAGATTGTGTTGGAGTCAAATGTCATGGGGATCAATGAAATCAAAGAGGAATTAGGAATCTCTTTGTGTTGTCTGAGGATACTCATTGTTAATGGAATGAGAGCCAAGATAATGTCACCTTTCATGAAATTTGTTGATGTTGACAAAAAAGGTGATGCGACGATAAGAAGAAAAGGGCTTCAGGATATCTGGTTGATCAACATGGTGTCATAAACTATATGGGTACCAGTTGTTAGGGTCCTAACCTTCACATGGGTAGAACAATATATTCGGATGTAAGAAAGGTCAATATTAATAAGGCCTTTCAATAAAATAGAATAAGGCAGATGTAAGAAGACCTAATAGAAGCTTCCGCTTCTAGAAGGATCTTCCTCTAGATGGTTCTTTTTAGTATAAATAGGAGTCGAGGGTATGAGAACCCTAGCTTGGATATTATTGTAATAGATCTCTACTCAACTGGAGGTTTCCCCCTCGAAGAGGCCTATGAACATTGCTTTCAGATTCAAAGGGTTAATTATGTTGTTATTCTTATATCATTTCAGTGCTATTGTGGTGAATGTTTTGGTTATATTGTTGTTATTCTTCCATTACTAGAATTTTATTTCTGTTCTGCATACATTTTATATAGGGTATATTACAAGTGGTATCAGAGCACTATCCTCGGCAGAAAGTGTGGGTTAATTTTAATTTATTTTTTTTTATTTTTTTTCAGGGTAGAGATGTATTCCAGCATCTTTAAGCCACAGAGATCTGTCGTTACGTGCATAAATCCACGGTTGATGGATTCATACATGTAGGAAATACAAGTGGTACTTAAGAGCACATATGTTGGCCACCCTTGTAACCCCTATTAGTACCCCTTCGAGTGGTAGCGCATTAGACATCACCTGTGTATAGATCGGCCTAGATTACCTGAAGCCCTCTTTAGAGAAACCGATCGGTTGCCTGACTTCTATAGTGTTACCGAGAACAACACTCGGGAAGATACTCTCTAGTACCTGGGTAGTCATGTAGTATGGATAAGGGTACAGTCTATCCTCCTTAGTTAGTTCCCTAATAGATTGGGCCAAGTACTACTGTTGGACCCCAAACGTATATCAGAGAGCTATAGCATAGGGAAAACCCTTGTCTGTAGAACCCTTGAATACCTAACCCTTGGGGACAGAAACATAAACAAATTAAAACAGACAAGATCTATTGTCGTGCAACTGTGTTTGGGTTTCCAAGTAAATACACATTTATTTCTGGTTAAGCATTTGGGAATTTCCTCTCTGCAGTATTCTTCAGACTGGAGTATAACTCTATAAAAATAAAAAAAATGAAAATAATAATAATAATAATCTGGAAAAAAAATCACCATTATTTGAGACGTATTCCATTGGTTTCATCTATTCTCCCTTATCACATTCATCCATATCATTTTTCGGAAAAACAATTTACCCCGCCTGCCCCTTTTCAGTTTACCCATCCTCATGGCCCATACTCGTAGCCAAGACTTGGAAGCTCTCTTCAACACCTTGCAATCTGGTCTCATTGAGACCCAACAAGAAGTGAAACAATTCAGTGCCAATGTTGCCGCCATCAATACAAGCATGCAGTCCTCAATGGGGGAAATCAAGAAAGACCTCACCACCCAGCTTGAATCAGTCTTTTTGGCACTCTGCCCCAAAGTGAATATCCCTACAGATAACCCTTACTCTTCCTCACCTCCACATACTGAAGGTGATCGTTCCTCTCATTCCCATACCTTGCAGAACCATCACTTTCAACGTGACCTGCACCTTCTGCGGGTGGATGTGACCAAATTTGATGGCTCGGAACCCACTGTTTAGGTAACCCAAATGGAACATTACTTATCTTTATATGACATTACAGATGACTTGGACAAACTCCGGTATGGTGTTCTGCATCTAGATCAAGAACATTGGCAATGGTGGCAATGGAGAAAAACTTCTCGTCAAGGGTATATTGCTTGGACACACTTTGTGGTAGAGCTTTATGAATGCTTTGACACTGACACCAACCATTTGATCCATTTGAAAAAGCTGAAACAATTAGGAATAGTGGAAGTATTTATAGATTCCTTTGAGCACCTGGATTTTATAACAAAGGGCATCTCTAATGCCTTTTTACGAGAGTGTTTTATCAGCAGCCTCAAGGATGAAATTCGAGCCCATGTCCTCATGGCTCGACCTGAGAGTTGGGTGGAGGCTACCAAAAGAGATAAAGAAGCACAATAGGTTGTATCTTCTCAAAACCACAAACCCTCCTTTATCCCTCGCCCTAAACCAATAAATCCCACTACTCGCTCTGCTCCACTAAAGATCCAAAAATAGACTAGGGATGAAATGGCTTAACGTCAACTCAAAGGCCTTTGTTATAACTATGATGACAAATATTTCCCGGGCCACAAGTGTAAAGAACAAAATATTTTTATGGCCATCTCCGAGGAGATTTCGGAAGAATATGAAGAAACTCCCTTTGTATCTGAGTCACCTGAATCCACTGACATAACCCCTCCCTCAGACTCTCCTGAAGTAGAACTTATCATTTCCCTCAATGCTCTCATTAGCTTCTCTGCTCCCCAAACCCTCAAGCTAATCGGTTACATCAAGCATCAAAAGGTCATCATTTTGGTTGATAGTGGAAGCACCCATAATTTTATTCATCATCGCCAGTTCACCTGAGATCATTAGTTCCCATCGCATGGAAAAGATGCTCAAAAAGGGTCATTCCAGTGTTATCGCCCAACTCCATGCCATACAAGCAGCAGAGACACCCTCGGTACTGAAAGACATCCAAGCCATCCTTTCTAAACATCAATTGGTATTTTCCACTCCCCAAGGCCTCCCTCCTTCCCGTGGTGTTCATGATCATTCCATTCCCCTTGTACCCAGAAGCCTTCCTCCCAATATATGTTTGTATCTTCACCCCTTTTCCCAAAAAAATGAAATTGAGAAAATGGTCTAGGAACTCCTTAATGCAGGCATTATCTGCCCTAGTACGAGACCCTACTCATCTCCTGTGGTCATGGTCCTGAAGAAATAAGGCTCTTGGCGAATGTGTCCTAACTTCTGTTCCCTCAACAAACTTACCATCAAAGACAAATTCCCCATTCTTGTCATTGATGACCTCCTGGATGAATTGAGTGGCGCCCAATTCTTCACTAAATTGGATCTTCATTCGGGCTACCATCAGATACGTATGAAAGAGGCAAACATTCCCAAGACTGCCTTTAGAACTCATGAGGACCACTATGAGTTTTTGGTCATGCTCTTTGGCTTGTGTAATGCCCCCTCCACCTTCCAAAGCCTCATGAATCATGTCTTCCATCCTTTTCTCCGCCATTTTGTGTTAGTTTTATTTGATGATATCCTCATCTATAAAAAAACCTAGACAGACCATCTTGCTCATGTGGATCGAGCTCTCCATCTACTCTCTCAGCACCAACTTTTCCTAAAACAGTCTAAATGTGCATTTGGCACCTCAGAAGTAGAATACTTGGGTCATCTGATTGGACAAGATGGTGTCAGGGTGGATCCTAAAAAGATTGAAGCTATGCAAGACTGGCCTCATCAAAAGACTCTTAAGAGTTTTCATGGATTTATAGGCTTAACAGGTTATTATCGCAAGTTTGTTAAGAATTATGGGAAAATTGCAGCACCTCTCACTACTCTCCTAAAAAAAAACTCTTTCACGTGGACTCCAGCCGCTGCTCAAGATTTTCAAACCTTGAAGATGTCCATGTGCACCACTCCATTCCTCTCCCTTCCTGATTTCACAAATACCTTTGTGTTGGAATGTGATGCCTCAGGGAAAGAAATTGGTGTTGTCTTTATGCAAGAGGGTCGACCTTTGGCCTTTACCAAAAAGAAACTATCTGAAAGAAATCTGGGGAAATCCATTTATGAAAATAAAATGTTGGTTATTCTGCATGTCGTGGATCTGTGGCATCCTTATCTATTTGGGCAATGTTTCCAAATTAAGACAGGCCATCAAAGCCTCAAGTATTTTCTGGAACAACACATTTCCTCCCTAGAACAACAAAAATGGGTGACTAAACTCTTTGGATATGATTATGAGATCATTTATAAGAAAGGAAAATACAATGTTGTTGTGGATTCACTTTCCCGAAAATACGAGGATGAAGGATCCCTTTTGTCTCTTTCATTCATTGTACCAGATTGGCTCCAAGTCGTTCGCCAGGAATGGATACAATATCCCAAAAGTTCGCAATTGATCCACCAGTTGTAGTCCAATGCTCCATCTTCTCCAGGGTACTCTTGGCTCCATGAGGAACTTCGATACAAAGGCCATTTGTATTTAAGTAAACAATCAAAGCTTAAATCCACGGTACTTTCTAAGATTCATGCTACACCCATAGCAAGGCACTCCAGGTTTGCCAAAACCTATAACAGAGACATACGTTCCTTTTTCTGGGACGATATGAAACAGGAAATTCGTATATTTGTAGCTGAATGTGATGTGTGTTAGTGCAAAAAGGGAGAAACAGTCAAATCGTCGGGCACACTACAACCACTCCCAATTCCACTTGTTATTTGGAAGGATATCTCTATGGATTTTATTAACGGCTTACCCAAATCGGGAAATAAATCCGTCATCATGGTGGTTGTTGATTTCTCTTCCAAGTATGCTCATTTTTGTGCCCTTCCACACCTGTTTATATCATCAATGGTGGCTCAAATCTTCATGGATCAGGTCTTCAAGCTTCATGCCATGCCGCACTCTATTGTTTCTGACCGCGACCCAACTTTCACAAGAAATTTTTGGCAAGAACTATTCAATATATAAGGCACCGAATTGCATCTCAGCACAACTTATCATCCCCATATTGATGGCCAAACGAAAGTTGTAAACAAGTGTTTGGAAACATATTTGAGGTGTTTTGCCTTCGAAAAGAAAAATCAGTGGGCTCAATGGTTACCCCTAGTTGAATGGTGGTACAACACTTCATACCATACAACTACACACATGACTCCTTTTGAAGTGGTATATGGACAGAAACCACCTTCAGTTCTCTCATACTTACCGGGTGCCTCGAAGGTCCAAGCGTTTGACCTAACACTTACATCTCGAGAGGAAATTCTCTGTACCCTCAAAGAGAATTTGGTCATGGCACAGAATCACATGAAGCAACAAGCAGATCAAGGTCACTCTGAACATTAATTTGCAGAAGGGGATCAGGTGTTTCTTCGACTGCAACCTTACAAGCAAACTTCCCTCAAGGCCGAGCATTGTCATAATCTAGCACCCAAATTTTATGGTCCTTATACCATGCTCAAGCGTGTGGGAAAATTTGCCTATCAATTAGCTTTCCCCAACCATTTGAAGCTACATCTTGTTTTTCATGTTTCATGTTTAAAGAAGGTGATATGAGATAAGTGCCAAATTCAAACCAACCTTCCAGAGTTACCTGAAGAAGGATCCATTTGGCTATAGCCAGAAGCCGTTTTGGACCAGCATGAGTGTCGCCTATGTTAGAGAACCATCAAGGAAGTGTTAATCCAGTGGAAAGATACATCTCCAACAGATGCCACTTGGGAACCAGCTACCATTCTGCAACAATTTCCTCATCTCAAGCCTTGAGGATAAGGTTGTTTTTAAGGGGGCAGACATGTTAAGGTACTAACCCACACATAGGTAGAACAATATGTTTGGATGTAATAAAGGTCAATATTAATAAGGCCTTTCAATAAAATAGAATAAGGTGGATGTGAGAAGACCTAATAGAAGCTTACGCTTCTAGAAGGATCTTCCTCTAGATGCTTCTTTTTAGTATAAATAGCAGTCGAGGGTATGAGAACCCTATCTTGGATATTATTGTAATAGAGTTGTGCTCAACTGGAGGTTGCCCCCTCGAAGAGGCCCATGAACATTGCTTTCAGATTCAAAGTGTTAATTCTGTTGTTATTCTTATATCATTTCAGTGCTATTGTGGTGAATGTTCTAGTTATATTGTTGTTATTCTGCCATTACTAGCATTTTATTTCTATTCTGCATACATTTTATATCTGGTATATTACACTAGTAAATGGGGTGATAATCATGAACGATGGCTGGAATATAAGAGATTATATAACTGTCCTTGGTTTGGGGGTATGGATGGGTGGCAACAACTGTAATATACTATCTGGTGTCGAGGGGATGACCATATGTGGGAAAACTATGTTGAAGGGGTGAGACTGTAAGGGGATGTAGCATAGGTCAAAATATAGAGAAATATGGGATACAAAGGCTTGGATACAAATTTCTTGTAGAGGGTGTGAGGGTAGTGAGAGGCCCCAACCAAGGGTAACATGGGTTGTGATGTGTCAAGTAAAAAACACCATCGGGTGCGATGACCAAAATCTACTATACATGCTAAAACGTAAAACACAATTTTTACAATTACCAAATGAATAAATAATGGGGTTGAAAGTACAAGTACATAGATTGGTTCCCTAATGAAGCATGTATTGGCCTATAGAGGGCGCAAGTAGAGACTGGAGCAAGGTGAGGGCCCCATTGGTTATTTTTTGTACTAGGTATATGAATGGAGGATGATGTTGTAGATGAAAAATTGATGGTGGATGATATGGCAGGTTAATGATAATGTGGTGGTGCATTTAATGTAACCAAAAACATTATGTGGGAATACATAATGGGGTGGTTTATCATGATGATGGGGAAGAAGTATGAGTTTCTTACTCTGGGGTGTAACATGACCAAAACTCTTGATCCTAATGGATAGAACAAAATGAGTGTCAATATGACAAGGAATAAATATATGTGGGAGAAATCATGGGGATGAGAGAGCTACCGAATGATGGTACTTGAATGCAATGGAGGTGATGGTACTGTAGACCTAGGTGCGGGGAACCTAAGGATAATTTTCAAGGGGTATGAATGGGAAATGCAACTGTGAGAAGAGGGTTGAATGGTATGCCAGTTTGGAACATATACCTAGAGGAGCCAAGGGTTCCTATGACTAATGGTGTGAAAGGGGACACGAGTGAGGACCTTCACATTCAAACCAAATACATGAAGTGAAACATATCTTGAAAATAAAACATGTATATAACAGTTGTGTGATAATGAAATGTGGATAGGGGATGCATACTTTAGCCCGGGGCTCTGGTACTGAAATGGGAATCTGAGAGTATTCTTGTAAAGGTGAGGAAATATGGATCCTGTATATGTGAACGGTGTGATAAATGGAGCTTGAACTCTCCCAAACCGACATGAGGAATTCGGGAAAAAGGGCTTATCTCACTAGTAAATTTGGGTCATTTTGTAATGGCTCTTTCGACGTTATGTCATGGATATTGCGACAAATATTGGGTCTCCCAAACTTCTCTTCACGTTCCGTGGAAAGTGCGACGAACCTGAGAAAACATCGCAAGAGAGATGACCCAATGAAGTTGTCGCAAGTGAGACAACCAATGGTGGTCATCGCAATAAATATGACCAATAATGGTCATCGCAAAAATGAATAAATAGGTACTTCGTCGCAAGAGCGACGAACTAGGGCTATCATCCCTAGAACGAGGAACTAGCACTGTCATCGCAAGAGAGACAAAGAAGGGATATCATTGTAAGAGTGACGATACGCTAGTTCATCGGTCATGTGACAAATAGTATAGATTCTTGCGATGAATTATCTATATTATCAATGAAAAAGGTTATTCAATAGTATAGATAATTTGTCACAAGAATCTATACTATTTGTCACTCTTGTGATGAAGGGTCTATAGTTCGTCGCAACATTTCGTCGCTATTGTGAAGACATGTATTTATTTAAAAATAATAACAATAATTGATGTCCTTAAACCCTAGTTATTTATCTTGCAACACAGTGGAAGAACCATGAGTGGAGTTTAAAATTTGTTTCAAAAGTCCCCTCCCAGTGTCACCAAACCTCAAACATTGATTGCTAATTATAAATATTTGTATAAAATATAATACAAAATAGAGGAGGATTCATTGGAAAATGGGTTGGGATGGGAAATATACTCAATCTGTCTT
>SNQJ01S0294402.1:0-10619 GCA_010110895.2 Picea sitchensis | reverse complement strand
TCAAATGAATGTATAATGATGTTTATTTATACCATTTATGTCACTTCCTTTTAACATTAGGTCCGACCTGACACTTTCTTATTTTGTAATTCTTTTCTTTTAATTATCTTCAAGGCCTACATGTACAATTCACTTTGTCATCTTCAAAAATTAATCTCTCCTCAACCATGAGGATCCACGTGACGTGCCACATACCACCAAAAATAACATGATGTATACTATCCATCCATGGGTGTTGTATCTACATGTGTATTTTCCTTCATGTCCAAATACCTTCATCAATCTCGCGGTCCAAAACCCATGACTAGGGCTGACATCAATGACAACAACCAATCTTCCAAAAGAGTTTGACAATCACTCATGATGATTCTAAGGGGTGCACAATAAGAAAGGGGCCTTATTCCTTATATGCCCTTAGTATCCCATGAGATCACCTAGTGGAGTATTGACTCCAGGGGTTTTTGATGTCTACCAATCCATTCAGGAGGCGAGTGGCAGCCTTGGAGCACGTAGTGTGTCCTGAAGGGCACATCATTCAAGGAAAATGGAAAGAGGTGAGTGGCACCCTTGGAGAACATAGTTACACATTATTTTGGTCAACTTGATGATGATTCTACAACCATGTGTTCAGGCTATCAAAAATATATTTTTCATGAGAAAAGTAACTAGTTTCATCCCCTACAAGGCTTCTTTTTAGAAGGACGTCGCAGGCTAGTAGTAAAACACAGCAAGAAAATGATTGATTTCCGCAGGCTACTCTATACCTATCTCAAGGGGTTTCCACAATATTATATATAGGCAGGGTGGAAAGATGTTTGAAAGCTAAAAAGGGAAAATTTTCATGAAGGTTTTAGAAGAGGGATCTTCTGGAATTTGAGGTGGAGTCTGTATGGTTGGGATCCTACTGGCTTCTCTAATTTGGTGGGATCATCCTCATCCCTTTAACCACTTCTCTTTCTCCTATTTAATTATGGGTTTTGCATGGAAAAGGTTAAGCAAGATCAATCAAGAAATTGCTGAAAGAATATGATGAAGACTATGTGAAGAATCCTATTGCAACTGATGCTTGAGGTCTCCATTTGTCCATAAATATTTTGAGGATAATCTTCATGAAAATTAGGAGAAAGTGTATGTGTGTGTTGGAACAAAGGACCATTGAAAGGGAACTTGCGACATCAAGGCAATTTGGTTGTATCTTCCACTTTTACTTAAGATAATACGGTAGCATGTTTCTTTCCCATAAAATCATTCTCATTTTATTACATGACTCCCTAATCACATGTTTAGGCTTTTATTGAATCTACTATTGTTGCTTTCAGTTTGGTTGGTTTGTGTCATTGCAAATCTGATTTCACAAGAGCACTGAAGTGAAGCAAGGACAACAAATATATAAGGAAGCAATATCCAAAGGTATGTCATTAATTCCTTATTTGGTAGTAAATTCAATGATTGTAAATTAGGGAAAGCATAATGTCCTATCTTGTCTTGTTCTAGATCTAGGTAGATCTAAGGAGATTAGTTTATGTTCGCATTCACTAATTTATCCAATAACAAAATTGGCGACTCCACTGGGGATACAAATTATTTGTGGTTTTTTTTTGGCCATTTGCATTTATCCTATCTTTTTCACTTCAATTCAGTATCTGATTCCATGGGGCATCCATCCAGACTCTTTGGATCTGGAAGTTCACTTAGACCTTTTGTCCTTTATCCAAATTTATTTTGTTTATAGACATTTCCACACTGTACTCTATATACAACCTGCGAAAACCCTTGATTTCCATACCCTCATTGTTTGTCCCAATGCGGAATTTTTGCGATGTATCAACAACTATCCTATGAAAACCTTTTATTTCCGCACTATAACGTACTGCTAGGTTGTAGTGGAATCTGTAATATTTTTGGTTCAGATCTTGTTATCTTTTGATGCCTAGTTTTGATTTGACCAGCTGGGAGGAACTTTTTATGCCAGTATATGACTATTCTCTGAGTTTGAGACTTGTTGTTGATTGGTTTTTGGGGATCAAACACCTTTCTTAGTCATTTTTCCAGTTTTAACTTTTGATTTTTTATCAACAAGGATATAATCTCTGATTTTGCATATGAGTGCTTGATTGATTAAAAGTCTTTTGATTGGATTTAAATTTTTGGATTGATTACATTTTTTGGATTGCTTGCTGATTGGAAAGTCATTTTTCATTGTCATTTAATGAAACACTTTCTTATAATCTTTACTTTTATCTTCATTGAAAGTTTGATTTGGGTGCTTGTCGAGTGTATACATTTTCTCTGATTACTTGTCCTTTCTTCGTTATACCCCTGATTTGGTTTTGGAAAGGAATACATTAAATTCATTTATTCTTTTAATTATTCATTCATAAGAAGGTTTATGCATTCAAAAAAAAAATTGAGAGAAAGTTGAGAAAATTCATTATTTATGGTTGATTGAAATTGTGTTCATTCAAGGAAAAGAAATTAAATTTCATAGCTTACATCATTCCAGAAAAACACCTTCTCCCTACCATTGATATATTTCGTTGAACAAAAAGTTTTCATCATTCATCTCTATTTTCATATTATTGGGTCAAGGTATCATACAACATTGGTTTCATTTCCATTTTCCTCTTGAGTACACAACAACCTCTAAAAAACATTGCATAATTATAAAATTTACTTAGTAACTTTTATTTTCTAGGGCTCTTTTACACCAACATTAGTTAGGCTAGATATTTGGAATAGGTTGTGAGACACACTCTCCAAAGGACAAAACACACAATAGTATCTTGTGGTAGGGAGTGTTCAAATACATTTGCAACATTTTGTCCTAGGAAGCCCTTCTCACACAATGGTCAAACCTGAGGTTGCAATAGGACTTACAAAGTTACTCACCGCGATTTATTGGTCTTGGTGTACATATTGCGCGTATTATGGGGGTCTCTTGAATGTATACCCACAATGTTGAGTGGATGCCTCTCGAGTTGATTTCGGGCTAGATACCCTACCCTTGTGTGTGGATTGGACTGTTGACTATTTCCCCAAGCATCATTGTTTTTGTTGGTAACCTTAGTAGCTTATATTTTTAGGGTCTCACATAAGGTGACTATGGAGGGGAAAGTATTCATGGTACATGGAATCGACGTTGTCCAAACTCACTCAGTCTCCTTGGAGGGTATACCCATGATTATGTGTGGGAGCTTGTGCCAGGGTGTAAGTTCATTAAGCAGGTCATCAATGTAACTTTTCCACCCTCTCTATCCTAGCCCCTTCTTATCTTGACTTCACGATGTTGGATTTCATCACCAACTAGTGACTTCACAATAAGAAGGTTTGTTTGCCTGGTTTGATCTATAGATTTTATTAGCGAGTTTTGTTTGTTTATGTAGTTGGCCATGGATTTTTTCCCTAAAATTTTTGGGTTCGCTAACATGGAACCTCCACGTCCTTCATGCAAGATGCAAGATCTATCCCTAGAAGATCTGAAGGATTCTCAACCTTTTCCTAATAACCCACCGGAGGGCTCTCCTCAACATAGCGAAGTCCAGGACATCGTAACCTCACAAGAGGAAGGTTCGTCTTCTTTATAAAGTTTTTGCATTGTTTTCGACTGTTTAGAGGCTTTCCGCATACCTCTTGGATACAAGATATGTATTCTTATATTGAATTCATCAGGATAAATTTTTGTTGAAACTTATGGAATACTGGTTGGACCTCATTCAGGCCCTGGATCCGGGGATCCCCTTTGGACCACTGACATATTTAAAAAATCGCCTCGCATGGTGTGGGACCTTTATAACTTAGGAGACGGTTCTGATATACCTATCATTTCCCAACTGCTCGAAACATCTGTTTCATACACAATACCTCTGGATCACTTTGCTAGTACAACTAGCTATATCCCTGTTGTTTCAGACACACAGTCAGTTGGTGCTCGCTCAATTATTTCACTCTAGATGGCCCATTCTACAATGGTCCCACACGCTACGACTATTCCCACCAGGAATACGGTGGTTACCCAAGCTCCCATTGGTACAACACTTCCGTCTAGACCTATCCTGTCACTTCCTCCTCCGTATAATGCTTTGAATACTTCTATCCCTATTCCTACCCAGGTTCCATCCAAAGTTTCTAGAGTTTTCATTCCTCTTGGGTACAATGTTGCTTCTGTTTTTGTTTCAACACCTTCCCAGGTCTTCTCTGGAGGGTATTATCCGCCTTTTATGGGATGATCTGGCCCAAGTGGCTAAAATCCAATAGGAGGCACTACTCATTCATTAACTTCTAATTATCATATTCCCACTGGAGGTAAATTTAACCCTAGTGGGAAAACTTAATTTGGGGGTCAAACTCAAATTGGGACACAATCCCCACTTGGAGGACAATCCCCACTTCGAGGTTATAACCCACCCTATGGACAAAACAAAGCAGGATCACTAGCCCAATATTGGAACCTTCTCATCCAAGGAAATACAGAATCGTCTGGGGGGCAATAGCCTCAAGTTAGCTCTTTCATACCCCCTATTTTAGGCCAACCACATCTCAGTTCTTCCAATCCCATTTGGGATTCAAACATTCATTCTAGTATCCATTTCCAAGGGAAAATCCCTAATCAATACAACCCTATGGGCTACATGCCTCCACACTCACGTCTGAATCTATCAGGACCTTCACCTCACATGCAGAATGCTTACGGTCCTACTGGTATACTGACAATACTCCCTCTTGAAGGACACCAGTACCCTCACGTGAATAGACAATTACCCTTTTTATCCACTTTGGATCTACCCAACTTGTCTAGAATCTTGAATGACCCTATCCTACATTCTCCCCACTGGCCCATTATACTGGCCAATCTACCATCCGACATTCCCAAATTTGATGGTAAACCAGGAGAGGACCCAAACAACCATGTTATGGATTTTCACCTTTGGTGTTTGTCCAACTCTTTGATGGACGACTCCATTCAGTTACGACTCTTCCAGCGAACTCTTACAGGTTTGACTACAAAGTGGTATATATAATTACCATGAGGCTTCTTCACCAACTTTAATACCCTAGCCATGGATTTCCTCGCACATTACCAACTGCCAATCCGCTGTAAAACAAGAACCGATATTTTGAGTTCCTTTAAGAAAAATTTGGGCACTCATATTTCCGATCACATCCATGAGTGGTGAAGAAGATGACGTTTGATCAAAATCAACCTTCCTGATTAGTTATTAGCTGAATGGTTCACCAAATAATTCATTAATAAAATCTCTTGTGATATTTCCATGGGTGGAGTTGTCACTGAAGAGCAGGATATAACTCACACTCAGCACCTATATCTCATTTATTCGCAAACGGGCACTCCTTACGACTTGCTCCCTAATGCTCCTAGTCCTTCTACCACCTCTACCTCAAAAACCCCAACAAATTCTCATGCAATTGAGGGTGTGATTGGCACTTTCCATGCTGACACTAAATCCACATCAGCCACTCACACCAATCCCGAATATACTTCTTCTAATTTTCAAAGTGCTCCAAATCCTACCCCTTCCACCGACAAAAATTATGAGGTTAACTCCGTTAAATCTAATCCTGGCGGTAAAAATAATTCTAAAAAAGGAAAGGGTAGGAAGAAGGAGGATAAAAATAACAACCCACAATCCGAAAAATCCAAAACACAACCTGCTGATGATAAGGATAAGTGTAAACCTCGATATCCTTGCCTTATCTATGGTTATGATCACTACATGAAAGATTGTCCAAGACGTGTCGAGGTCACTAAGTTCTTTCAAGGGACTGTGAATCCTCCTACACCTGTGGTTTTGTCACAACCTTTCCCTTCTCAACAATAGGCTCAATTGGTCATTCACGACCAACCTTCTCCTTCCACTACTTTATATGTCCTTATGTGTATTGGTGATTCAAAAAAGACCAATCTTGCTATTACCACTCGGGCCAAAGATTACTCTCCCTCAAAGGATAAAGTTGACAATATACCACCTTTGTTTCTTCAATCGCATCCCTCAACTTCACCTCCCAATGGTCCTCCTCATCTTGAATGACCAATTCTTGATATAGTTCTCCACCCTCCTCCAAAGGGTGTTGTTCGAAAGTCTTCCTTTAATCCTCATGCGTGTTCTGCTTAGAACTACATTACTGTAGAAGATCTTGCACAAGCACCCTCTATGATGTCATTTCTTGAAGTCCTTCAAAGTTGTCCCACTCAACGAAAGGCACTGCTAAAATCCATTGGTGGAATTGACCCTACAAATACAAATTTGATAATCTTTGACCTGGAATATCACGTTCCAAGGCTACCTCCTCAACTAGCATTTCAGATACAAGTTGTCAGAGAGAACAAGAATATTTGTAGAACTATTATTGATGAGGGTGCTTCAACATGCATAATGTTGGTTACTTGTTCGAAATCCACTAGCTCTCCTCCCCTCACTGAATCACACAACACACTTAAGGGCTTCAATGGCTCTGGTTTTAAGTCGTACAGTGTTCTTCCCTCATTGCTTATTATGTTGGAAGGCAAATTGGTCAACATCGAGGTCGAGGTATTTGATGCACCTCTTGACTATAACCTCTTACTTGGCTATAGTTTCATTGATTCCATGCATGTAGTTGTGTCTACCCTTTTCCGTGTAGTATGTTTTTGAGACCAAGGAAAAGTGGGCACTTTTTACTAGCTGGCCCTTTTAACTTTGATTCCCATACTAGCAACGTACTGTTCATCTCGAAGACACCTCCTGTGTATGAGAATGTCAGTGTGGGTCTTCTAAAAGATTCAACTTTGATGGGTACCTTTCCAATCCCACCACCCAATATTCCACCCCCCTTTGTCTCCTCAATCAACATGATTTCCACCTCATTTCAAGAAACCCCTGCGTCTTATGAACCGCGGATCATCCCAGACCCCGGTGATTATCTTAGTTATGGCGAACAAATACATTAAGTCCGGTTGAGTTCGCTTGTCAAGCCACTCAATCGACAACCGCTTTGTTGTAGGTGAATCCTCCTGCGGACAAGAGGATTCCCTCTTGGTCTCTAGACTCCTAAGGCAAAGATAGAAAAGTTCTTAACATGGACACTAACATCCTTTTAGATCCAATCAAGATAATATATGAAGGATAAGAAGAAAGATATGTACCTTATTAACGATGTTTTTCCCTACAAAGTCCAGACTGAGATTCGATCTTGAGCTCCCTGATAGGTCCTGTAAAATAAACAAAGGTACAAAAGACTTCCTACTCTACTGAGATTAGCTCAAATATAGATCCATCTACTACAGACAAAATCATGTGGAACCAAACATAATTTTGAAAGAAACAGGACAAGCATTGATTATTAATGAGAACAAGTAAAAGTACTTACAATCCTTTGAATGAAGGTGCAATAGCTTCTTCAAGTTCTCCTTGTCGAACCCATTTTCTCAAGTAACCTACATTGATTTCTTTGATGAAACCTCACTCATGAGATCATAAGTTCCACATCTCCAATCTTTTCAAGTACATACCACTCATAGGATCATAAGTTTGGCATCAATATCTAGTCTCTATTCTACCTTTCACCATGAGAAGGCCTTCTTATATAACCTTGGAGAGGCCCAACCATTTGAGATATATTTGGAATAAGTTGAGGATTACTCTCCTTTAGTTGAGGATCTTTTCTAAGATCATGCCTTGACCCAAGATTCGAACCCAACAACCTTCATATATTGAGGGGATTGTCCCTTGATTTCCTCCAACAAACCAAAAATTCCCTCAGAAAGGGTAGCGCTCCCCTGAAAGGGTGCACAGGGAACTCAAACACTCCCCCAAAGAGGCTCAGGGAGCGCTAGCACTCCCTAACAATGGGTAGGGGAGTGATTCTCTCCAAAATCCATTTTTGAGTGGTTCTTTCAGTGGCAAAAGGTTTGTACTCCCTGTCAAGTGATTTCTCTTCTTCAAAACTAGTCTTTGGTGTGTCTTAAGTGTCTTTTTGATGTCATTAGAGGAACGACATAGGAAATATGGCAATGTGATGTTTGTAACACTTGCAACACTTGTGGTCAATATGCGACACTTGCAGACAAGATATGAGACTTATAACACTTGTAATGATGACACTTGTGACACTATTGAAGTGTGTAATTTTGATGTGCAACAGATTACCCCCCAAAGTATGAAGTTAGAAGACGATGATGACTGAAGTACTTTGTAGAATTTTTCGAGAAAGGGTATGGACACAGAGAGACTGGAAAAATCTACACACAACCATCAAACAAATATTATGACATGTTTCAAACCCAAGGCAGGCATACCTATGCTTGAGTAATAAATAATTTTTAGGTATGGCCTCCATAAAATACACCATGGATCCATAATTATATTGACAAAAGGTATAGACATTGAAGATACCATGTGGATCTATACTCCTATGACCTAAATTGATTGTATCCATGAAGAATACACAGTGGATCTATGAGATGACAAGAAATAGCCACGACCAATACAAAGTGGATCTATGTAATAGTATATGTGTCATAGTTCAAAAGAAAACTCCTTCGCAACCTTGGAAAAGTATACATTAGAGTGAAAAATCAACCCAGGTTCTTATTACTAATCCCGATGTAGTATGAATATAACCATGTGAATAGATTTCTTGATTTCTAACATGGTAGAAACCACTTGATTACTGGTCAATGATGTAAATCGTTAACAAGCATGAGGGAAATCACCATTGATGTCAATGATTCCCAAGGTACTCTAGTACAATCCGATGAATGTGAATATATGAGATGAATTAGAACATCTGTGGAATCACCCGATCATGGGTCAATGATGTAAACCCACTTTCGGACATGAGGAGGCCTGCCATTGAGGCATGCAGGTCCCAAGGTGCTAACTGGTTTCTAGGTCTAATTACTGGATAATGTGTTAAAGTCGACAGGAATAGAATCATTGAAGGAGGGCCTTGATGTATCCCTCATCAACGACATGAAACTGACACAGAGATGTAATTGGTAGATCAAATGAACATGGACTGACATGAGTATTGAAACAAGATATTTGTGATGGCTGATTGTCGAGGCAGATACTTCCCTTGAACACTAAGGCACAATAGCAGAAATGTGACATTGACCAAAACTTGATGATGTAGTGGATGTTGTGACTTTCGTCAAGTGACCCAAAGGAGTAAAAGAAACTCAGAGGATTGGCTCAGTGCAGAGGTTCAACAGATTAAAATGCATGGAAAGACAAAGTGTCTTGTTCAATGGCGACCATAAGAGCTATTGGTAGTGTTCTCAAAAACTACTTGGCTTTCTTCTTTCAATTTTCCCTGCATCTAGATAGACGAGTACCTCTTTTTAATTTAACAAGCTCGAGGAGGGTAACACATGCTCAATATGACTCACCTTCAGTAAGTCCCTCTTCCTTTGTTTAGCGAACTAGAAGAAGTAAGGGTTCAGTCCCATATGGTCCCTTCAATGTATGATTGTTTAATGAGTCCAGAGAAGGTAAAGTTAGTGATTTTTCATATTTAGAAAGTCTGAAAAGAACTTAAAGACAACTCCAATGTTGTCCTTTTTCGTAATGTTAGTCTCACAAGGCCGAAAAAGAGATAAATTATCACTCGAAAGACACCCTTTCAAGCCTTTTAATGAGTGGGAAAGGAGCCAAGATCACTCAACAATATTTTCATGTTTAGAGAGTCTGAAAAGAGCTTAAAGACAACTCCAAGGGGTTCCTTTTTCGTATATCCATGCGAGTCCGAAAAAGTGATAAAATTCTACTCGGTTACATTCTCATTTTTTTCAAGCATGAGAAAAAACAAAGACTAAGCTCGGTATGCCCCCATCTTGAAAGCTAGTGGCTTAACTCCAAAATCATCATCAAAGGCTAGAGACATGACCTCCAAGCTTCAATCAATTCACCGACTATGAGGTGGTCACCAATTTCTCTACTAGATGGAGAAAAAGGATAAGAGTGGATGAAAAGAAGGTTCAAGAGAGGTGACTATTTCATTTTTTAATGATCTTGACACAGGAAAAGAACTATGCTTGGGGCTTCGGGTTCAATCCCCAGATTTATGTTTCATTTTTTAATGACCTTGCTACAGAGAGAAAAAGTATGCTCAAAGATTTTGTTTCATTTTTTAATGAGCTTGCTATAGAGAAGAGAAACTATGCTCATGACCTATGTTTCATTTTTTAACAATCTTGCCATAGAGAGGAAAAACTATGATCTCGACCTCTCTTTCATTTTTAAACGAGCTATATATTGTAGAAGGATCTCTAATGCCAAGTCCTCCCTGAGCCTTAGGCTTGCAGAGCGTTTCCCAGCTGACTAAAGCGATCTTTTTGTCCTTGTTAAAGCCATGCCAAAGGAAATTTCTTTGCAGGCTGCGGATGGAATTGAGAACAGATTTGGGGGCCGCTAGCACAGAGAAAGCAAATATCGGGAGCGCTTGGAGAACAGCCTTGAGCAGGACGAGACGACTGGTCAAGTTAAGGGATCTGAAGGTCCAAGAAGAGAGTCTTTTAGAGAAGGAAGAGAGGAGATTATCCCAGGAGGAGTGCTTGTGTGCCCTGTCAATAAGAGGTATGCCTAGATATTTGGACGGAAGGGAGCTTCTCTTGAAACCAA
>SNQJ01S0294400.1:0-10619 GCA_010110895.2 Picea sitchensis | reverse complement strand
CTTAGGTCTTGAGGTATGGCAGAGTCCTGAGAGGATCTTCCTTAACCAAGGGAAGTACACGGTCGAAATCTTGAAGAGATTCAACATGTTGGAATGCAAGCCCATGAATACACCCATGGAAGTGAAGTTGAAGTTGTTGGTCGATACTTCGTCAGAATTGATTGATGCCACACTGTACAGATAGATTATTGGATCGCTGATGTACCTGATGAACACCAAACCAAACATTTGTTTTTTCATGAACACCTTGAGTCAGTTTCTGGTAGAACCCAAACGTGTTCACCTAGTGGCTGCAAAACATGTGATGAGGTACCTTAAATGTACAATAGATTATGGTCTCAGCTATGATGGAGATCATGATTTCACATTTTGTGGATATACTGATGCAGATTGGGCAGGAAGTGTTTCTGACAGAAAAAACACTTCAGGATGCTTTTTCAGTTTGGGATCAGCTATGATCTCGTGGCAGAGTAGGAAGCAATCTAGTATTTCTCTCAGCATAGCAGAAGCAGAATACATTGGTGCATGTTCTGCCGGCTGCGAAGCTATATGGCTTCGAAAGTTGTTGACAAGCCTATTTGACTTAGAGATGAGAGCAACCTTGATTCTATGTGACAACCAGAGCTGCATAAAAATGACAGAGAATCCTGTATTCCACGACAAGTCGAAGCACATAGAGATCCGTTATCATTACATCTGTGACATGGTACAGAGAGGAGCCTTAAAGCTCCAGTACATTAGCACGGATGAACAGGTTGTTGACGTGTTGACCAAGCCCCAAGCCTTAAAGGTCTTCGACATGTTTGCATTTGATTATGCATATATTCATTACATGGAGTTGACCCCCTAGTTGAAGAGGCGGTCAACAATATCCACTTCTATATAGGTGTCTTTCAAGAAATTTTAGCAAGTGGAAGACTATAGAGAAAAATATAGTAACATATGTCTTTCTCCTAGGGTTTCAAGAAAGCAATTTCATAATCTTAGACATGAAACAATTAAATTCACCATAAACATTCATTCACAATAAAGAAATGCAGATTTTCCACTTACTTCACGAAGAATAATCAAGCATTAAACCCTAGTTGAAGATCCTCCACATGAAAATTTTCCAAAATACACCAAGAATTGCCTCCTCCAAGAAGTGCGCACCACTAGATTTCAGCCAATAACCCTTAAAGAGGGCCGAATTTCAGACCACCACTTGTGTGATGAGTGAATCATGAAAAAATGAGAGTTTTATCTTTCTATTTATACAATAATCATGACCTTTAATTAATTTTAGGTCATCAAAAGGCCGACATGGCCAAATTACATGAAAAATCCATTTTTTACACAAATTCAAATAATTAAACCCTAAAATATTTTTTAGACGTGACGCCATGCCCTTATAGGGTGACATTGAACCTCCTGGGTGAAACGTTGGGCCTCATCTGCAAAATGTTAGGCCTTCCAAGCCCCTAGATGATGCCACATGTGCCAATTAACACACAACTGCCTCCATAATGCCAATCCTGATGCTGGGTGATGTCTAGGGTCACAATGGTGACATGATGGGCCTCCCAAGGCCAACGTCCAGGTGGAGAGGCAAGATCCCCCTGGGTCTAGGTTTGCCAAAGTGTCTCCAGCGAAACATCCTTCCTTTTTCCTGGTGCAAGTCCCTGACATCTCTCTGACCTTGGTTGGGGTCACAACATCCATCTCTGGGCTTTCAACCCCATGGAGGTCCGAGCTAATCATCTCCCCATATGTACTTGTCCACCGAGCATGGTCCTGCAACAATAACAAGTACACCCTCCGTGGGCTCATAAGTCACAGGGATCATAACAATGTCAATCACATCCAATAATCAAATTGCCCAAACATGTGCATCAAACCCCCCTTTACCCAGACAAATGCTCAAAGATGTTATGCATTTTAACAAGTCGGGTTTGGAGAGGGTCTCAGGATATCCTATTGGGCTAATCCTCATCAAGTTTTGGGTGTTTCCCAGGTGATAGCCAATCTAGGTCATGTAAGTGTGTGAAATGGTGTAGGGGAAGTGTTTGGGCAGAGGGTGCAGTGATAATAGGGAAATGTAGTTCTTGCTCGTGGGTGCCTTTGTAGAGGGAAAGCTACACCTTATCATGGATGCCACTTTTTCCTAGCCCATTTAATGCCTTTTATTCTTATTCTTATTGCTTTTTCTTTTCAAGGGAAAAGCTGGGGGACATTGTCCTGGCGTGGTGACCATAGGTGATAGCGTTACCCACAAGGACTTCACGGAAATGAGAAGGTTGGATCGTGATGAGACCTCGTTTCTCTCGGATATGCCACCAAGAGCCACTACCCTGGTTTGGTGACCAGATAGATGGTAGTGTCATACCGTTACATGCCAATGGACCTAATAGGCCGGCTCATGATGAGACCTCCCTTCCACCAACTAGACCTTGAATTTTATCTTATCTTACGGGTCCCCTTTTCTTACTAAGAAGCCTTTTATTGCTTTCTCGGGAATCCTTGGGTGAATCATCTCAAAGGTTTTATTTTGGTTTTTAACTCTTGCCAACTACTTTTACCCTCTGATCCTTTAGCCCCTTCTTTCCACAAGGCAAGGTACAACCCTTCCTAGTGTGGCAAACCCAATGCTTAAACCAAGGTAGGGGAAGATGAGAGGAATAATGATGAAAAGTGGTAAGTATGGAAGGAATGGAAGATGACCTTTCATAGACCCACCCAATGGCAACTCATCCTTAAAGGAGAAGCAACTTACTAGGGAATTTTGTCACCCCCCAAGGTATGAACAAGTTAAAGAGTACAATTTCCAAGCAAACGTTATGAAATGAAGCAGAGTTCAGTGCAACATATTCAAATGCTTAAAAAATCAGAGTGATACATACCATGCTACCCAGACTCATTACTTCATGGAGCAAGACCCACTGCTACTTTAGGACCAGGTTGGTGGGATGGATGTTGCTGTTGTTGATAGATGGGATGCACTGAAGCAAAGATGGGCCCTTCGGGGCCAAGCTCAAGTCGTCTGGCTCTCGGTACTCCATGTTTAGGACCCGTGGGCCTCGAGTCATAATCTCCTTAGTTATCCGTAGGATAGGGGATAACAGGGCTAAAGTGATTGCCTCTGTGGATCTGCTGCTAAGAGGAAATTCTTCCATCAAGGCATCAAATCTGGCGTTGAATTCTCTTACAAACTCTTGCACATGCTTCTAAATTTTCTTAAACTTGGAGAAGAGGAAATCTTGATCTTTTCCATCACCCTATTTATTCATAAAAGCAATCTCAACATCCTCCCAGATTTTGATACTCTTGCTTGGGAGGTTGTCATACCATGCCCTAGCTTTTCCTATCAATGAGGCAAAGATGAGCCTCATGATACCGTTTGAGTGTAGTTTTTTAGCTTCATGGAACCCATATTCTTCATAGAATCTACTCAAAGGATAATCGGGCTTGGTGTCATTGCTACCAGAGAATTTAGATAGACATGAACTAGCATCTTCAAGGCATATTATGGGGAAAACCACGAATTTTACTCATGTCCAAGGGTCCGAAAACATTGATGGATGCCCGTTTTGGAGGAGCCATGGGGGAAATGGGTTGATTGCGATAATGACGTCCAATACAGGTTGTCATTACTAGAGTCAGCAGATGAATCTTCAAAGAAGATCATCAAAGGAAGGTGAGGGGACTACCCTTAGTGGAGTTGTCAGGTAGACTTGTAAGATATAGGGCTTCGAGAGAAGTTTACCAAAGATGTGTCGTTGAGGAGAATGACTCAATCCTCCACGATAACAACGCAAAAATGTTGTCACAGGATTTGTACTTGTGCAAAATCCCTCCACAAGACCCCCAAATCTTGCGTAACTATGGAAGAACCTACCACTGTTACCTTAGTAAGGACTTCCCTCGTTTTAGTGATGGAAGAGATCCACCACAAGGGAGGCTTCCCTAGTGACCTCAAGGGATCAAATATAAAGTTTATTAGCCAAGCCTACCACCCCCTTTCTTGATCATTGAAAGATTGGTCTAGGTCAAGGAAAAGAAGAGGTTTCAAGATGATTTGGTACCTTCTCGGAACAAGAACACTTTATAGAATATATATAACAATTTCCAAGTCAAAGTATGCAATAAACACCTCATTTAGACACTAGACAAGTTAGATTGCTATTGCTGTTGCAAGTTGCAGCAGTAAGACAGTCTTATAACAGCAACAACAACAAGTGCTCAGAAATGCCACAATTGACCATGCAAATTAAGCATGCAACCAATAGAATACCATCCAATTGTTAGAGGCAATTTATGAATGAGTTAGACAACCTTTATGTGAGTGTATGTAGCAAATTGAAGTGATTTAGATGGTTGTAGAAAACCCTTAATGACAACCGCAAATAATTTAGTACGTTTGTCAAATGTTAGTGTAGTTATTAGAAAGCTTGAGAGAGTTGAGAGTGAGTTCATCAATCAATTTTCCATGAGAATGCCTTAAAATTAGTGCCTTTACGGGTTATGGAGTCTTTTCAAATGCAACTAGGTTTGAAGGATGGCCTACTTGAAACGAAGAGGTAGGATCTAAACCCTAAGGTGCAAGCACATTTGGGCTTTAGGTTTTAGATCTTGAGGAGAACTTCTAGGGGTGTGTTATCGTGCAATTTGTTCTTTATCCCCAAGGAAAATGCTAAGGGAAGGCAAAATGACGAAATAGGAGGTTATCCTTTCACTGTCACCTTAATAAGATACCTCTTTCTCTTTAGGGATGATGATCCAGAGGAGACGTCCCCCGTGACCTGGGGTTTGAGAAGGAAAAGGTTGAATTGTCTATAAAGGTATCCCCTCTCACAAGTCACACTGATCAGAAAGTCCCAAGGTTTTTACCAATGAAGCAGTGATGTGCTTATATGTAACTGCCCAGAACAAAGCAACAAAAAAACAATATCTTTTGCAAGTACAATTTGATGTTAGTGCTTCATAAAACCATGGACTTGTCAATAAAAGCAATAGTTGATGTAAGATGAAGCAAACAGAAATTTATAACAGCAATGTTTATAAGATAATAGCTTCACAATAAATTCCTTAAAATAGCTTTACAATGACCAAAAATAATAACTCAATAACAACAATGTACTAGCATTTGTCAGAGGCTAATTAGGAAGTGTATAAATCAACTTTGTAATTGCTTTTAAGTGCTTTTATTGCTGCAATAAATGGCTGTATCTTACTTTTGTAACAACAACAATTAGTCTACTGTAGGGTTAGGAAAGGTTAGTAGATAGCTTGAGGTAAAAGTTTTGATTGTTGTTTTCATCAATCAATCAAGTGCAAGGTCTAGATCAGTGCCTTTAGGGTTAATGGAGTCACTTTTAGCAGCGACAATCTTGAAGGAACAACTGATAATGTGAGAGCTAGAGACAAGAAGATCAATGATTGAGGTGTTGATAACCCAAGGCCTCAATCACTAATCCTTAGGGGGGAAATGGCCACTAGGAAGTAGATAACCCTAGACCCTAGCGGTTTTCCTCCTTCTTTAGCTCAAGGATGAAGTAAATGACGGCTTGATGAAGCAAATGATGCTAGGGTGTTGCAATGGAAGGGCCCTTAGCACAAAGCTTCAAGAAAGTAGGGTTTCTAGCACAATCTAGTAGGTGAAAAGTTGTCAAGGCAAGAACAACAACATGTGCTTTAACCTCCTAGGGTTTTAAGCTAGCAATTTCATAATCTTGGAAGAAATGCAAAATAAATCTACCATAACCATTCAAAATGAAGAAGAATTGCAGAAATTTACTTACATTCACCAAGAATAATCTAGCAATAGGCCTAGTTGAAGACTTTCCACCAAGAAAAATGCCAAAATACACCAAAACTAGCCTCCTTCAAGAAGTGCACACCAAATTTCAGCCAATAAATCCTAGGTAGGGCGCAAATTTCAGACCTCATTAAGTGTGAGTGAAAGATGATGAAAAATACAAGGGCAAAACCCCTTATTTATACAGTGAAAATGACCTTTAATTTACAAATTAGGTCAAAAAAGGTCGACATGACCAGTTTACATGTAATATCTAGTTTTTTACATAAAATGACAAATTAAACCCTAAATCAAGCAAAAGAGGCGACATCATGCCCTTCTAGGGTGACGTTGGGCCTCCCGAGTGAAACGTTGGCCTCCAGGAGCAAAACATCAGGCCCCCCAAGGCCTCTGGATCAAGCCACACGTGCCACTTGGCACACAACTACCTCCAAAATGTCCATCAAACGCTGGGTGACGTCAAGGGTCACAGAGGTGACGTCATGTGCCTTCCAAGGCCAACATCATAGTGGGAGGGCAAGACCCACCTGGGTCTAGGCCTGTCAGGCTGTCTTTGGTGGAACGTCCTCCTCTCTCTTTGGTGCAAGTCTCTGATATGTGTCTGCCCCTGGCTGGGGTCTCAACATCCATCTGGTTAAATTTTAGCCCTATGGAGGTCCGAACTAATCATCTCCCCATGTGTACCTGTTCGTTGGGTGTGGCCCTGCAACAACAAGAAGTACGCCCTCCATGAGCTCATAAGTCACAGGGATCATAGAAATGTTAATCACGTCTAATAATCAAGGTATCTAAACATGTGCATAAAACCCCCCTTTCCTAGACAAGTGCTCAAATACGTTATACTATTCTACAAGCCAGGTTTGGAGAGGGTTTCAGGAGGTCCTATTGGGCTAATTCTCTTTGGACGTGGGATGTTTCCTGATGAAGACCAATCCAGGTCATGTAAGTGGATGAGGTGGTATGGGGATGTTTGAGTAATGGGTGCAGTGATGATAGGGAAATGTATGGCTTGCCTGTGGGTGCCTCTAAAGAGGGCGAGTTGCACCTTGTTATGGATGAAAATGTTTCCAAGCCCATTCAATGCCTTTTACCTTTTTATCTTATTGATTTTTCTTTCAAGAGAATAGCTGGGGGACACTGCCCTGGCTTGGTGACCAGTGGTGACAGTGTTACCCACAAGCATTTCACGGAGATGAGAAGGTTGGCTCGTGATGAGACCCCCTTTCTCTTGGCTATGCCATCAAGAGCTACTAGCCTGGCATGGTCACCAACTGAATCGTAGTGTCATACTGTTACATGCCCATGGCCCTAATAGACTGGCTCGTGATGAGACCCCCTATCCTCCAACTAGGTCTTGATTTTATTATTTTATGGGTCCCTCCATTTCTTGCTGAGAAGCCCTTTATTGCTTTCTCGGGGATCCCTCAGCGAAGCATCTGAATGTTTTGTTCTTTTGGCTTTTATCTTTTGCCAGCTACTTTTACCCTCTGGGTCTTTAGCCCCTTCTTCCCACAAGGCAAGGTACAACCCTTTGCTAGATTGACAAACTCAATGCCCAAACCAATGTAGGGGGTGGATGACAGTGAAAATGATGAAAAGTGATAAGCATGGTGGGAATGGACGATGACCTTTCATGAACCCACCAAGTGACAACTCAAATCCTAAGGGAACCAACTTGCTAGGGTATCCTTTCATTCCCCCTAGGTGTGGACAAGTGGAAAGGCATAATGTCCAAGCACATGTCAGAAGAAAAAACAATTAAATGGACATATTCAAATGTTTTGAGAATCAGAGTGACATATACCATGATACCCAGACTCATTACCTCATGGAGAAAAACCCACTACTGCTAAAGGACTAGGCCGATGGAATGGATGTTGCTGTTGTTGACATGATGGAGGCATTGAAGAAGAAAGATGGGCCCTCCAAGGCCAGGCTCAAGTCAATATGGCTCTCGGTACTCCATGTCTAGGACCTGTGGGCCTCGAGACATAATCTCCTTAGTTATCCCTAGGCTAGGGGTGATCCGGATTTTATGAGCAGAAAGAAATGAATATAGCTTATTAAAAGATGTTTAACACAGAATAATAGAGATATAGTAAAACTGGTTTTCTATTCAATAAGGAAATAAGCTGAAAGCCTGAAACTATAAAATGTAGCAGAAAACAAGCTTGTTGGAATGGTGGTCGCTTATCTCTGAGAAGAGATGTGATGGCTGCGCTCATTCGCAAGAAGATGATTACAATGAGGCTTTGAAGGTCTTTTTCCAATAAACAGGAATGTCAAAAACCCTAGACATCCAAAAACCTAACCCTAGGAGATGAAGCGGCAAAATTAATGTGGGCCCCGTTTGGGTAAGTTAGTACATCAACTTCCCGGGGTTGTAACTTTTGCATACGATCTCCGTTTTAGGTGCACGATATCCCGTTGGAAAGGTCTATCCGACTATGGAGAGCCCTAAAAACGCTGTTTAGGGCCTCAAAACAAACCCGCAAGTCAAGGACCCGAAAACTAGGAAATAAATTGCCAAAATGAACCAGTTGGAAATTGGAATAGGTGGGAGGCCACCGACATCCCATCTGGATCAAGGGGATAACATCCGGCTCCAACTCGGGGACATGTGCTCACCGTAGAGCACATGAGAACCTCAACATCTCTGGCATGACCTATGACCTGCTTGATCTCAACAAACATTCATTAGTAATCATTAGGGGTGGTGATATCATCCCTAGCTCATATATGGTATAGAAAAAATGAAAGCAATCATATATATACAGATGGAAATACATCTAATCTAGCATGAAATGCAGATGGTATATACAATGAATGCAAATGCCTATCTACTTACTTGTACTTATCTGTGAAGTCAAGTCTCTGCCCCCTGATGGGGTTTGAGGAGGTATCCACCAACTGGTAATGGGCACCTTCTTCCTTCCAATGTAGACAAATAGTAGGCATCATTGACCTACTTTCTTCCAATTCTGAAGGGTCCTAGCCAAAATTGTGCACTTCCTTTGACATTAGTAGGCTCTCCCTTCTTTGCATCCCACATCTAGACTGTATCTCCCTCTTTGTAATCCTTGGTCTTGAATTTGGTTGTTTCTTGTACAACCTTGGTGTATTTTCTCGAGGGAGGACGGTGGGATTCTGCTGTGAAAACTTCTTGTTGGGACGGTTGGATCAATATGTCATCTTCTCCTTTCTTCGATAATTTGACAGCCCCAACTTCTTTGTCTTTATATTTTTTCAAGAGTTGTTGATATTCCTCTTTCAACCTGTTGACCGCCTATTCAGCACAGGGGTCAACTCATGTATCATGAAGTATTATCTATGTCGAAGACAATTATGGTTCTACTTGGGTATCTGATACCCCAGCACTTAAATTTTTGTAAACGGGATTTCCGCACCCCTGCGTGGGTTAATAATGTAATAAGTCTGCATGGTTCATAGTTAGGTCAGGTACCTTGGGTGATCCATCAGGGGAGTTCCTTTCATCGGGGGTTTTTTTTCCTCAAGTTGTCGACCAGACAAGCTCCTGGCCGACTTCCCTTGAGTTTTTCCCTCCATTGACTTCCTCCGAAGTGGTGGAAGGCGCTCTGGTGGTCTCATTCATTCGGTAACCTTTTAGGGATATTGTAAATGACCATGCCAGGCGATTAATAGAAGTTCCGTGAATTCCATTCGAGTCTAGAATAGTTTTAATTAATTAAATTTTTAAAAATTTAATTAATTAATTATTACGAGCTAAATGTTGTAAAACCGTCTTTGGGAGAAAGATAGGGTATTTGTGCTCAAAATGAATGGAATAACACACCCTACACCAATGGACCAAGTTTTATTCGATCGGGCAAGTTTTGCTATGTCCTAGCCCACTTAGAGTCAGTTAGAAACTAAAACAGCAATTTTAATTGCTACATTAGTCAAAGTAAAATTTTGTAATTTTGAGTTAGTGAGTGGTGTAAGTCTAGAATAGTTTTTTTTAATTAATTAAATTTTAAAAATTTAATTAATTAATTAAATTTTAAAAATTTAATTAATTAATTAATTTTTGACCTAATGTTGTAAAAACTTCGTCTTTGGGAGAAAGATAGGGGTATTTGTGCTCAAAATGAATGGAATAGCACACTCTACACCCATGGACCAAGTTTCAGGTCAGTCGGGCAAGTTTTGCTATGTCTTAGGCCACTTAGAGTCAGTTAGAGTCAAAGCAGCAATTTTAATTGCTAAAAATGACATTAGTCAAATGTCAAAAAAATTTGTAATTGTGAGTTAGTGAGTGAGTGTAAGGTGGAAAGTGGCAAGTTAGACCCTCCTAACCTACCCAAACCCTTCCTAACCTTTTCCCAACTTGATTCAACCTCTTAATTCACTTTTTCAACTTTTTAAGTTTTGCCCTAGGGGGAAAAACGACCCATCAACAACCAAATCCCCCAAATCTCTCCTTGGGAACCTCAAGAGACACTCCACACATGTGGAGCGCTCCCCTAGACTCACCCTAAACCTAAAATAACCCTTTACCTAACCTAACCCACCTTCTACCTCTCCAAAAGAGCTCACACTCTCCCTTTGGTGCGCCCCTCTTAATGGTGAGTTGTTACAACTCACCCAAACTCACCCCACTTGCTATATTTGGCACGTGGGCCCCCCTCAATTTGCTAGTGCGCCCTTTTGGGAGTGTTATCCAACCTATCTCTTACCTCCACCTCACCCTCTCATCATTGCTTGGCTAAAACCCTAGCTTGGGCGCCCCTCTCTTAGAGATGTGTGCTCTAACCCTTGTCTTGACACTTGGAAGTGATCTAGACCCTCTCTCTTGACCTCTAGA
>SNQJ01S0294399.1:0-10619 GCA_010110895.2 Picea sitchensis | reverse complement strand
TTTTGCACACTTCTTTTATTACCTCCCCCCTTCTATACTTTCCTTTTCCCACTTTCTATTTTCCCTTCTTTTTTCCCTTTCTCGGCACTACCATGCTTAGTCGTTTTTCATGTTCACATATTTTTGGACTTGTGGACTCTCGGACTTGCATTATCTCCTCTCACCCATGTATAAGTCTGTCCAACACTTGGAATATTTTTTCACCTAGGGATTTCGGATTTGCGGACCTACATGATGCACCTCCACTCTCTCCATTGTCCACTCGACACTTTCCAATACTTAGCGATTTCATGCACTCAGACTTTCAAACTTGCGAACCTTCAGTCTTGTGGATCTTCCTTTTCATACTAGTTGCCAACCTTGATTCTCCGCCATTACTTGTCCCTTCACATTTTTTGATGTCACATTTATTGTTATCCCTACAAATCCAACTACCAATTTTATTGTGAAGTGGCCGTTAATTAAAGATGATGATACCGAGGCTAGTGATAGTTATTTTGAGTTAATGTTTTCGTAAAAATAAATCTAACTCAAGTTCATTTTACTGTGAAAAATAATATTTCAAGAAAAGATGGCGAACTTCGATGGGACAACCATGAGAAAAAAATCATTATATGGGGATACTTTGAACCTCTTTGCTAGGGAATATCAGAATTATCATTGGTCTCGCTCCTACTGGTATTATTCAAAATTGATGGATAAAGAAGACAAAAAAATGTGGACGTCAGGAATAGTTCTTGCGAGATGTGTTCCAGAAGTCTTTGAATGCAAGGATATCATCACTTGGTGCGTCGATAATCTTATTCAAAACATAAGAGTCATCACATTGTAGAGTAGTTCTCCTATCTCATTGGCGCCTTCAATATTGAGAGAAACACTGAAATTGCCAGAGCCAAACCTAGTCTATAAAGAGGAGGAAGCTAGAAATTTCTTAAAAATAAAGAACACCTGAATAGAGCTTCTTAAAGAATATTTGCATGACCCTGCGTCAATGCTTGAAAACATACCCAGAATTCAGGTAAGTTCTTTAAAGTATCCTTATAAAGAAATTGCCTGGTTATTTACTCGAATTGCTGGCCAGGACTCTACAGAGACAATTCCCCGACTGACATTATATATATTTCATTTCGTGGTTCATAAAAACACTATCTTTGACTGGGTGAAGATTATTTCCAATGAAATCACTACACAATTGACTAATTTCAAGACTGATAAAAGGTTTTATACATCATCTTATTTGATATTTTCTATCACATATTGTCATACTTTTGAAGGTTTAAACATTGCTCGAAGAATTAAAATAAAGGTGGACCCTATGACCATGTGGTACCAAGCTCTATAGAGGCAGAGAGTCAACCATCATTTCTATGAGGTGTATTCAAAATTTGTATCTAAATTTAAGTTGTTATTTGGGGAGGACACTTCGCGGCTATCAATGGAAGCAAAGGCTTTTTTGAAGGGAAAATAAATTCTTGAGAAAATGGAAGATTATAATGTCATCAAGGTTTTCTACTCTATCGAGAAACCTATTTTCCTTCCCTATTATATATATGATAATCTATTTATCATTGAGATAGCTAGGCAATATAAGTTTCGGTTTCATACTTTCTCTGAAAAAAGGAAAAAAAAACAGTTCATACCTCTCCCGTGGAAAGTTGGTGAAATTCTGCTTCGGGGAATTTCCAAAATAGATGAATATGTTGTTTTTTTTGATCATTCTGACCTAAGATTCACAGAGGAAATCAAGGATTTCAACCCTAATCACCTTTTTTTATAATCATTTTCTTTCAGTTGGGCTCAGTCCTGCACTTTTAAATTCAGCCTTCAATAGAGAAGAAGAAAATGACATCCACAATCCTAATAACCAAGAATCCGACAAAGATTATGGATATATAGAGACTACTAACATGCCCCCGAAGCGGGGGAAGGGAACACCGAAGAGAATATAAGGTATATATATTGTAAAAGAAAAGTACAATTTTATTTATTTATAATGTGTTGTTGGTTGTTATGTTTCACTAACGTTTCGAGGTCCAATTATGTTCCACAATGTTTTGAAGTCCAAATGTTTAATGAATATACCTTTTAATTTTGGTTTCCTAACTTATATTAATGTTTTTTTTGTGTCTTTTTTGCTTCTTTTTGCCTCTAGTTATTTGTAAATTAGAGGAATAAATACTACAGGAGAACCATTATGTTATAAGTAGCCCCATGTATCTGCAAGAAAACAACTTGTAATGACAATAAGTCTGTCCAACACTTGGAATATTTTTTCACCTTGGGATTTCGGACTTGCAGACCTACATGATGCACCTCCACTCTCTCCATTGTCTGCTCGACAATTTCCAATACTTATCCATTTCATGCACTCAGACTTTTGAACTTGTGAACCTTCGGGCTTGTGGATCTTCCTTTTCATACTAGTTTCCAACCTTGATTCTCCGCCATTACTTGTCCCTTCACATTTTTCGATGTCACATTTATTGTTATCCCTACAAATCCAACTACCAATTTTATTGTGAAGTGGCCGTTAATTAAAGATGCTAATATCGAGGCTAGTGATAGTTATTTTGAGTTAATGTTTTCGTAAAAATAAATCTAACTCAAGTTCATTTTACTGTGCAAAATAATATTTCAAGAAAAGATGGCGAACTCTGATGGGACAACCATGAGAAAACAATCATTATATGGGGATACTTTGAACCTCTTTTCTAGGGAATATCAGAATTATCATTGGTCTCACCCCTACTGTTATTATTCAAAATTGATGGATAAAGAAGACAAAAAAATGTGGACGTCAGGAATAGTTCTTGCGAGATGTGTTCCAGAAGTCTTTGAATGCAAGGATATTGTCACTTGGTGCATCGATAAGCTTATTCAAAACATAAGGGTCATCGCATTGCAGAGTAGTTCTCCTATCTCATTGGCGCCTTCAATATTGAGAGAAATGTTGAAATTGCTAGAGCCGAACCTAGTCTATAAAGAGGAGGAAGCTAGAAATTTCTTAAAAAGAAAGAACACCGGAATAGAGCTTCTTCAAGAATATTTGCATGACCCTACGTCAATGCTTGAAAACATACCCAGAATTCAGGTAAGTTCTTTAAAGAATCCTTATAGAGAAATTGCCTGGTTATTTACTCGAATTGCTGGCTAAGACTCTATAGAGACAATTCCTCGACTGACATTATATATATTTCATTTCGTGGTTCATAAAAACACTATCTTTGACTGGGTGAAGATGATTTCCAATGAAATCACTACACAATTGACTAATTTCAATACTGATAAAAGGTTTTATACATCATCTTATTTGATATTTTCTATCACATATTGTCATACTTTTGAAGGTTTAAACATTGCTCGAAGAATTAAAATAAAGGTGGACCCTGTGACCATGTGGTACCAAGCTCTATGGAGGCAGAGAGTCAACCATCATTTCTATGAGGTGTATTCAAAATTTGTATCTAAATTTAAGTTGTTATTTGGGGAGGACACTTCGCGACTATCAATGGAAGCAATGGCTTTTTTGAAGGGAAAATAAATTCTTGAGAAAATGGAAGATTATAATGTCATCAGGGTTTTCTGCTCTATCGAGAAACCTATTTTCCTTCCCAATTATATATATGATAATCTGTTTATCATTGAGATAGCTAGGCAATATAAGTTTCGGTTTCATACTTTCTCTGAAAAAAGGAAAAAAAATAGTTCATACCTCTCCTGTGGAAAGTTGGTGAAATTCTGGTTCGGGGAATTTCCAAAATAGATGAATATGTTGCTTTTTTGGATCATTCTGACCCAAGACTCACAGAGGAAATCAAGGATTTCAACCCTAATCACCTTTTTTTATAATCATTTGCTTTCAGTTAGGCTCAGTCTTGCACTTTTAAATTTAGCCTTCAATAGAGTAGAAGAAAATGACAGCCACAATCCTAATAACCAAGAAGCCGACAAAGATTATGGATATATAGAGACTACTAGCATGCCCCTGAAGTGGGGGAAGGGAACACCGAAGAGAATATAAGGTATATATATATTGTAAAAGAAAAGTACAACGTTTTTTTTTATAATGTGTTGTTGGTTGTTATGTTTCACTAACGTTTCGAGGTACAATTATGTTCCACAATGTTTTGAAGTCCAAATGTTTAATGAATATACCTTTTAATTTTGGTTTCCTAACTTATATTAATGTTTTTTTTTTGGCTTTTTTTCTTCTTTTTGCCTCTAGTTATTTGTAAATTAGAGGAATACATACTACAAGAGAACCATTATGTTATAAGTAGCCCTATGTATCTGCAAGAAAACAACTTGTAATGACATTAAGCCGATTGATGATCATATAGTTTTGGATTTCTTGGTTAGTTCATTGTCGATATACTAAAGGTAAAGGTTGGGAATATGACAAGGAGATTCATGAATATGACCAAGAAGGGTAAAAGGTGTCGTTTATTCTGTTAGGTTAATGAGAACAAATATTGTGGATTGTTTTGTGCATTTTAAAGTGAAGCACCATGTTGTTAGTTGCGAGGAGGAATGCAATAGAGGAAGATTCCATTATTGCAATGATACCATTACACTTCCACAAATATGCAACAAGAAATATGGAGTACCATGTGACCATTATTCCACTCGCAAGAAAATAATACGGAAAAAAACTTCCATAGTCGTTATCTCCAAATTTTCATAATTGCTTCCATACTAAACTGCTAACAAACAACAAATGCAACAATCTTTGAAAATAGTAGATACAGATAAGGAAATGTGTATATGAAATGATAAGGACGACAATGTGGGAGACACAACTCACAAATCCAATCAGAAGGTAGGCAAGTCACATTCACCCGTTTAGGGAGTATGCTAGTTTATTATATCCTAAATTTTTATTTAAAATGCAAGGTATAATATTTAAATTTATTTAGTGTCATTTCTCTTTCTCCAATCAACACAAGATTGAATAGTTTTACTTGTATGGAAAAAAGATTAAAATAAAAACACATTTCAAACAATATAACGATACTACTTTGTCATGGTGTCATAGAGTTTATATATTAGTTTTGTAACTAATAAATCATTTTTCTACACCATTGTTATTTCTAATTTATTTACTATTTTTCAAAGTTATTCTCTCGATCTTATACAAAGTCTATCATAACATCAAATTTAATGAAAAATGAACCCTTCTTAAATTGACATGAAATTAAAAGAAACACTACAAATATCATATTTCACTATGTTAAAAAAATAATACAAACATCATATTTCTACCAAATAAATGAATATATAAATAGTATATGGATTTCTTTGCTCCAAAACATTTATACCATAACTTATAAAGTGTTAACTTTCCATTCTTATAAAACATGTACATATAAAATATTAACTTACATAAGAACTCAAGTAAAAACATGTAAAAACAAATAACAACATAAACTTGTAAAAACATGTAAATATAAATAAACACGACCTTGAATAAAACATGTAAATATAAAACATTAACTTACATAGAAACACAAGTAAAAACATGTACAATATAACAATTAACAACATAAACAAATAACGACTTAAAAACATGTAAGTATAAATAAACACGAGCTTGAATAAGAAATATAAATATGAATAACAATGTAGGAATAAACATTAGTTCTTTGTTGTGAACGAGATTAGTAATCTTTCAAAGTTTCCAAATCCCACGAAGATGTATCAGGCCTTGAATTAACAATTCAATGTCTATGGAATGAACACCAATGATAATATGGGATTGCTATTATTCAAATTAAAATATAGCTCCACACAATGGACTGGCTGATTGGGCGCATCAAACGATTTCAATTGACTCCAATGATTGAAAATATATCAAGTGTCCAAAAGCAAACCCCACACTAAAAAAATGGCCGATCAATGTCACCTGGGGAAATTTAGAGACAAAACAAAATATAGAGTTGTTCTATAGATTAAAGACATACAAATTCATTTATATTGTCAGAATTACAAGTTGCAAAATTTCATTATCAAAATATATATATATTTTTTATATGGAAAATCTGCCAAATTATTGGCAAGGAGATTCGTTACAAGAATAAAATGCTAAATTAATTTCATACTACTCTAACAACCCAACCTGCCAATGGAGCCTCGATTAACCAATGGCAACGCTGATGTATGGCAGGGCGCTGCCAGGCCTTTGAACCATAGACGATCTAGTCATTTTCAAACAACAATTTGACATTCAGATATTTTAAATTCAATACATACTGCAACTTCAACTATTTCTTCAAAAAATTGTTCAGTATAAAACTAATTACACAAATTGAAGCCCCTCAAAACTCGAATAACCAGTAGCTTCGACAATGTTCTTCAAAAATTAAACTCGGAAATTGAGTATATGTAATGCTATATATTATTTGGACAACAAAGAACAAGCTAGGAACGGTAATAGTATATTTAAAAAAAATTAAAAATGGAAATTTGAAGTAATTTAAAAATATTGTTGTTATGTGTTTCAAGATTCATAAGCAATAACTAATTTTTTAAATTTTAAATTATAAATTATTTTTTTACAATTATTTCAAAATTAAAAACATTATACTTTTTATTATTTTTCCAATATTATAATTATAATTAAATTTATAATGAAAATAGAATTTAAAATATTTATTATATTTATATTAAAACTTCGTTTAGCTGGATAAAGGCACACATATAAACTTGAAATGAAAGACCGCCGTTGATGTCCAAAGTACACAAGAAGTCAAACATTTAAATAAAGTTGAAGTGAGGACCATTGATGTCCAGACGTCTGAAGTGAGGAGCCGAACGTAACTGTTCTCTCAACTCAACTCAGCTCATTTCCTCGCGGAAAGCATGACTAAGGGAGATAGAAGCAACACAGGGTATGGATGAGAAAGGAAAGGAGGAAGTATCATAGTCACAATCCATACGTGTCACCCTTCGATAGGATGTGGAAAAGGAGTACATAGAGGAAGTCTCATAGTTAGAGTCCATACGTGTCATGCTTCGGTAGGATGCGGAAAGACGACGAAGGGTTGAAAAGAACCCTCTCTTAAAATTACACCTTCGGTGTAATTATAAGCAATACAGAACACCATAAAGAAAGAGACAAACCCTCGAGTGAGAAAAATGTACAGTCACCAGCTACCTCTCGAAGAAGTGCCTTACCAAAGGCAAATTCTCAGCCATGGACATCCCACACAAGAAAAATGCATAGAAATAACTCAGGAGATGATGAAGAGAGGAACCCCCCTAAAGGGAACCTGGAGAATCCCCATAAATTATAGATCAAAAGAAAAATGACTAATTCACAACAGGAGGGGAATGAAACACATGATCAAGAAGACAATTTGTTATTGGATAACATGGATTTGGATGTAGATATTGAAAACATTACTTTCCCAGATGTAGAAGTATCAGCTCGAGAAAATGTATAGCCTGTCTTCGTACTCATGATACACGATGAGACATTTTCTAATGAGGAAATGTTGGTTGTACAAAATGCATCTTTTGATAAAGAATCTAAGAGATTAGTTTTTGAGAGAACTACAAAGAGAAAGAGCGGGAAGCTACGGTCTACCATTGATACTCAAGATATGTTACCTTCCAAATTATCATCTATTCATAAAGTTACAGGGGATGCACTTGACGTCTCAATTGTGCACATGAAGGAAGAGAATGACCAGTTGAAAGAAAGAATTAAAGAATTGGAGACAACCCTCATGCCTCCCCCTATTCTAGCTTAGCCTGTCACTATGATTCGTCCTGGAAAAAGTCTTCAAGAAAACCTTGAACCAAGTGCAGGGGTCAAAGGAATTTCAATTTTAATTATTGCCACCCGACACTTTGTCGAACAAAATATTAAGAAAAGAATGTTATTGATTGTAGAGTTGTGGGATATGACAAAGAGTTTTGCTTCTCTCGGTTTAAGATTTCAGAATACCAAGGAGTATTTAAACTTGGATTTGAAAAACGTTGAAGGGTTCTATACAAATGAAGTTGTGATGTTTACAATGAAAGTTTCGATAATGACAGAGCAAACAAGAAAGAAAGAAAATCTACCTTCTTCGAGCCACATCAAACATCTAAAATCCTGTTGGATGGAAATAATTAACGTGTTAAAGGGTCTGATAACTCAATTGACTGACTTGTCAAGAAGGAATAATGAAGCATATTAAAAAAATCCTTGATTTGGATATCACTGGAATGACCATTAAAGTCCTAGATCCTAAATATATTTCAAATTCTATGCTTATAGATCGACAAAATTTAAGAACAAATTGAAGAATTAAAAGGACATCTATTGAAAAGTTTGATAATATGATTGAATTTACACATGATGACATTGATAGCTGGGGCTTGTCGAGTACATAAATAAAAATGAAGATATTGAAAAGATATTACAAAATTTATCTGTTGACCTTAGGTAAATTGAAAAGGAGTTGTTTAATGTTAAAATAAAACAAGAAGTAACCGTCTCTCCATTAAGGAACTTCATCCAAGAATGGTTGAATGACTCAATCACCAAGATCTCCGAAATTCCAGCAGAGGCATTTATGACCGCTAATCAAACCGCAACCAACAAGAGTATAAAAGAAGCAACACCAAAGAAATGATGAGGGAGAGAGATACGATCATAGTAAGTCCATGTTGATCACATGCTTCTTTCTTTATCGATTTTCATCCAGTTATTCTTCTTTTTTGAATAGAAACGTATAACTGAATCCTAATAACTTTCTCTTTGTCTTCTTTCCATATTCTGTTGTTCGACATCCACCCACTTTCTTCCTTCTATGTTTTATCTTCTTGTATATGTTTGCTTTATGGTCTGCGGGAGCCCCAATCCCAGTCCTTTGGACAAATGCCTTTAAATTTCAAAACATTGTAACAAACTTTATTATTTTTGAGAAATCACAGAGAACTAATTCGAGATCAGTTTTGACTGTATTTTATAACTCCGAGTTTTTAGTATAAAGTATTTGAAATTAATCTATCATAATCTTCTTTTGAGCTATACAAGTATTTACTCTATAAAAATCTCTTATGCGTACGAACCATCTTCTTTTATTTTGATGTGATCATAAATATTTATTTTTACTATGATGGATGTGAGGAAATTTTGTTTATTTTCTGAAATGTGTGATGTGTGAAATTCCTGGTCCATTTCTCAGGAATGATCCTTTATAAAACTTTTTACTTTTCAACATTTTAATCTTTCTTTGAGCATACAATATTGGACTATCTTAAGGTCCTATATTTTTTCTTGATCTGAAGTTATTAAGAATATCATAAGCCAAAGAGGAGTACCACCTCTATAAAAAAGAAGTGGGATTCATATCCTCGTGAGGTTGCTGTTTCAGTCTTGATGGATTCAAGCATCAACATTTTTGGTGACCATACTGGGGAATGAGTTGAAGATTTAGATCTGGTTTTGCATCCTAAAATTACATGACTTTTCCTTAGGCTAACAAGCCCTAGTTAAAAATTTGATTAAATAATCAACGAAGTATTTTTCATCAGCTATATAATATTGCAATAACAACAACCGAAACTAGAGAAGAATTAGCGAGGTTTTGGAAAACACTAGTTCAATAAAAAGAAAGAGAAATTATTCGAAGACAAAGGAGAGACAAAAGAAAAGATTGAAGAAACGTGAGATGAGCTCGAAGAGCACAAGAGCAAGGCCAAAATTAAAGCTGGACAAATACAAAGGACCAATCACTAGAAGCAAAAGTAAGCAACTACATACCTCAGAAAGTGAAAAGAATATTCTTGACGAAAAGGAGAAGCTTCCAGACATGGCAGAAATAAATGAAGAAAGACGTGAAGAACCACATGAACAAAGACGAGAAGAACGAAACGAAGAAAGATGTTAAGGATGACAAGAGGATAGAAGAAATTAAGAAAGACAACGATTTAGAAATATGAGAAGGATAAGAGAATCCCCCCTTGATCTTCGAGGCAAACAACACAAGCTCCTTGTTCTTCCTAAAGGTACTTTGAAAGCATTTTCTGGATATGGAACAATCAATGCTAAAAGACATGTGGATTTGTTTATGGATGTTTGTGATTTCCATCTCATGGAGCATGACAATGTGATGGTAGGATTATTTCTTCAAACTTTGTCGGGCCAAGCCTATGAATGGTACACAACATTTCCCACTAGATCAATTGGTTAATTCAATGATCTCAAAGCCATGTTCCTGACTATGTTCACTCCCCCGGTTGCGTATCATACTCTTCTCACTAATTTTAGTCATATTTGTCTAAAAGAATGAAAGGATAAGAGACTTTAATCTCAGATTCAATAAAACCATGATCAAGATTCTTGAAGGTAAAAGGCCCAATGATCCAATTATAATTGTTTATTATAAGAATGACATGCCACCAAACGTGAATTTTTCTAATAGAGTCGCCCAAATTGATACTTTGGAAGAAGTAATGATCAAAGCTACAAAAATGGAGGAAATCATGATTGAAACATGCACTGACCTTGAAATTATTTTTGGAAAAGTACAAAGGGAGATGGGTAATCTAAATATTGATGATCAAGGAGCATCTAGTTCTAAAAGGAATGAAGAGTAAAGGCTGCAAACAAGTCAAAATCATACCAT
>SNQJ01S0294397.1:0-10916 GCA_010110895.2 Picea sitchensis | reverse complement strand
CTCTGAGGAGTTCTGTAAAAGCTCTGCCAAGTGGGCATTGAGCCAGTGCAAGGAGTGCATAGAGGAAGAACTCTACTGTGAGTTCATTAGAAGTAGGAATCATTGAGGATTCTTGATACTCTGCCAGGAGGGAATTGAGACAGTGTGCAGATAGACATAGAGAAGGAGGGAACTATGTTTGAGTTATGTGATTGAAGAAGATCCCATAGAAGGATCTTCGCAGGGTTGCTGAACACCCCGAAACACTCAGTAAGAGGTTGCTTGAGCAAGATATAGCCAGGAGAGCATCATATTTCTCCATCTGAGGGAGAATGAAGAGGGAATTATTTTCCTTAGGGCTTGAGTATTTGAGAAGCTCAGAAGAGATACCACCTTGGTGTGCAGAGACTCTGTAGGGGCACAGTAGTTGAATAATCCTTCAAGGGTTCGAAGATAAAATCTTAGGAGGAGTAGTGATTTCGGTGCACAGAATGTAGCTGCAAGGAGTGAAGAGGCCAGATAACTCTCAGGAAGAGTTCAAGGTTCCCAAAAATCTCAGGAGGGATACCGTGTTTTTACAACGCGCAGGCGAGACTCAAAGGTGAAGAGTTCACAGAGAAGAAAGAAGGCAAAGGTTGAGGCCTTTGAACAATTGAAATTCTTCCAAGTCCAGGAAGAACGTGCCAAATCTCGGGAGGAGCACAACTGCCGATTAGATCAGCCGAGAAGATCTGGACTGTTGAAAGGTTTTCACGTCCAGGAGGTTCGCACAGGAGAAATGATCTAAGCCGCCAGATCTAGGTACATGGAACAATAGTCGTCGGATCTGTGGAAAGGAGCTCGAGGTTTAAATCCTTGTAAGTAGAGAAGTGAAGTCCCGAGAAGGAGATCGTATTGGGATATCGACATTTTGGAGTTCGGGAGTCTAGAGGGCGAGATTCCGGGCACTCAACCTCGGAAATAGTGGAAGGGCGAATTAGATCAGATCCATCTGTTTGCGGAAGGACACATGTCGCGAAATCATCCGTTTTGGAGATTCGGGCATTGGGACTCACCGAGGTGAGTGCATACACTTCACGAGTGGCGAAGTGGCGAAAGAATATGAGCCGTTCATTTGGGAGCGGACACGTGTCACGAGATCACCCATATCGGGGATTCAAACATCGGAGGTTGGAGGAGGAAGTCTCTTGACTTCACGAGTGGCAAAGTCACGAGAAAATCGCAGCCATCCGTTGGAGGAGGACAGGTGGCAAAGATCTAAGGATCTCGGGAACTCGGAGGTTCTTAAGGTAAGAGCCCAAGTGTTGGGTGCTCCAAGTCCCAAAGTCGTGGGTGGCGATAAGGAGTATTGAGGATTTCGGGATCTCAGCACTCGGGTGTCGGGGATACGAAGGAAGCATCGCTTGGGAAGCGAAATCGCGAAGTGCCGAAGGGAGGTACGAGAGACACATGGCAGAACCACACTGTGGGCCCGAAGGATAGATAGGCGGACATTCGTCACATTCTAGAAGGATTCACCACTCCGTTGACTTCTCGGGTCTCGAGGATTCGCGAGACAAGAGCCGAGAGTTCGACATCGAAACTCATGAAGCGGTGAGAAGCAAAAATCACTAGTGGGAAGCCTAGCCTGTGGTAACGTGCAGAGGCGTTGACAGCAGGGAGCTATACTCGTATCGACATTTCGACGTTTTGTGGATCGACATTTCAGGGATCCAGTGGATGAGAGGTTGAGCGCTTGGATTGCGTGACCCCGAAAGTAGAATCGTGAGTTTTGTGAAGTGGTCGTGTGGGCCAAGACTTAGCCCTGAGGGCTAGTCGTTGACAGATTTGTTTCGACATATCGAAAAATCGGTGGTCGGGAGGTCAAGAGGACAGAGGATTCCTGTCGTCGGGAATTAGGAAACCCCGAAGCCCGAAATTGCATTTCCTGTTGAGGAAAAGGCAGCGGTCGTGTTTCAGAGGCCGTGAGGATTGGACGGACCTGTGGATCGTGATTTTAATAGAGATTCCAGTGAGGAATCCAAGAGCTGCTTCGGTTCGAAGGTGACATTGGAATGATCCTTAAGACCGGGAGGTCAGGCGCGGGACCTGCCGAGGTAGGTGCCTGGGTGTAGCGCCATCAGTTTGGTATCAGAGATGGACTTCACTTGTATATCTCAGGTGAAGCGAGACAAAAGAAGACAGGGTTGCTGAAGACTCTGTGGTGATTGTTCGCAGGTAGGAAACAATCGAGAAGACAGTCAGCAGGACTGTAGGAAGAGGCTGAAGCACTCAGGTTTGCAGGAGTGAACAACAGATTTTCCACGAGGGCAGAGAGATAGCGAGATCACTACTGAAGGTCGAAGATACGCTGGAAAGAAAAACACAGAGCTGATGAGCGAAGCTGAATGGGATGAAGAACTCGCTGAGATGAACACGAGGATGGATGAACTTTCATTAGAGATACAACAGAAAGCCAAGTCGAGATGGGTATATGAATGGCCCATGAGGAAGGCAAAATCAAAATGGCTAGTCAAGGAGTTGATGGCTAGAAGACAATGAAGGCGGTTAAGAAGGTGGTTGAGGCATGCTGAAAACCTCAACAGACCAGAAGAGAGGGTTCAGATATGTGAGCCAGGGACTGAGAGAAATCTCAATGATGCTGAGAATGAAATGGGATCAGTTGAATATCTCAAGAAATGCCAGGAGGGCAGAGGAGAAATTCCTAATTTCCAGGTGGGCAAAGGGTTGAGATCACTGTGGGATCTCACAGACTGTCATGAGGACAACCAGGGAATTTCACATTGCTARGCGAGCAAAGAGTTGAGATCATCTGAGGATCTCATAGACTGCCAGGAGGGCAGCCRAGAGTTTCCAAATTGCCAGGTGGGCAAGGGAACAAAGATGGGATCAATTGATTCCTTAGACTGCCAGGAGGGCAGCAGGGAAATCCCATATTGCCAGGTGGGAAGGGATAAGCAGATGAGACTATCTGAGGGTCTCATAAACTCAGAGGTGAGTTTGGATCAGCAGATGCATCTGACAAAGGAGGAAGATCTGAGGAATCTTCTGATGATTGGAGGAATTCAGATATTCCTTCCACATAGCCCAAAGGAGGCCAAAGTCTGTGTTGCAGATGAAGCAGCAACAACAAGAGTAGGACAGCTAGCCGAGACTGTTAAAGAAACATTGGAGCAGCCTTTAGAAGCTTCCCAAGAAGCAGAAAAAGAAGATGAGCATTCTGAGGAGTGGCTCAATATTTTCAGCCAAGAAACTGAAAAGACTGCAACATTGGAGCTTGCAGAAGTGGAGGAAGAGGAAGAAACATACAACATTAGTTTGGCTGATCTATATGAACAGATTGAATCCCTGGAGAGAAGGGTGATAGTGCAGAGCATGCACATCCAACAGGTGAAGTTGGAAGCAGATGAAGAAGGCATGGGAGATCACAGTGATCTACCCAATTGCAAAAAAATTTTGCAGCTGGAGAGACTGTATGAACAGGGCCAACCATTGGAGCAGCTGGATGAAGTGATCGACATGATCAAAGAGCTGATGATCCAGTCAGTAGAAACTGTCAGCAAGGAAAGACTGAGTAGAAGGAAAGAAGCAGCAGCAACAACAACAACAGAGAGATGGAGCAGATGAACAACTCCAGGAATTTGTTTGGGATCCGTGAGGATTTCAACAGCTGAGATGGGAATCTCATGAGCAGGAGCTCATGAATTTTGCAGCTGAGGAGTATGATGCAGGAGAATCTCTCCACGTCAGCCAACCAGCCATCCAGCCACGTCAGTGCGTGCATTCAAAGCTGAAGAGAGGCGCAACCCTTATTTTCATTTTCAAATTTGAATGTAATTTAATGTTTAGGCTGGTGAGCCATGAAGTCGTGGCTTTGTGCAGGCATTAGAGTAGGTAGGCCTTTAATGTTTGTAAGGCTGAGATCTAGATCCAGATTGTGGACTAGACAACCCATTCAATGTAATTGAATAGGGTAGGTAGATTGGAGGGAAGAGCTCAAAGAGCCCCCTCATGTAAAATATCTTGGATGGTAATTGTATCTCATGGTAGAGTGTCTGCGAGTAGAGAGAAGAAGAGAAGGAGCCAAGATCTGGTTACAGTCCGCGCTCAAAACACCTTTGTAAAGAGACATTTTGATAAATATAAACCAGAGCAATTTTTCCTGCATATTTCCTGTGTTGAATGAATGTCTTTGTGTGTCCAATTTATGCTGTAGATGTATGCTAGACATTTGCAGGGAGTTGTTTAGATTTCAGGCTTGAGAGGTTCTTTGTGGTTTCATGCAAGGAGGGCGTGACAGAGTACTGCGGTCTATGAAAACCAGTGCATAGATTCACTTCTGAACTCTGCAGATTCAGACAAAGACGTGCCAGGTGGGCATAGAAGTTGAAGTCATTAACTCGAAGAAATACCTGTAAGTTTACTGAAGACATTTGAGGCAAGGCTGTAGAGAAGAACACAGTTGCAGATAGAATCTCTGAGGAGTTCTGTAAAAGCTCTGCCAAGTGGGCATTGAGCCAATGCAAGGAGTGCACAGAGGAAGAACTCTGCTGTGAGTTCATTAGAAGAAAGAATCATTGAGGATTCTTGATACTCTGCCAAGAGGGCATTGAGACAGTGTGCAAATAGGCACAGAGAAGGAGGGAACTCTATTTGAGTTCTGTGATTGAAGAAGAGCCCATAGAAGGATCTTCGCAGGGTTGCTGAACACCCCGAAACACTCAGTAAGAGGTTGCTTGAGAAGAAGATAGCCAGGAGAGCATCATATTTCTCCATCTGAGGGAGAAAGAAGAGGGAATTATTTTCCTTAGGGCTTGAGTATTTGAGAAGCTCAGAAGAGATAACACCTTGGTGTGCAGAGACTCTGTAGGGGCACAGGAGTTGAAGAATCCTTCAAGGGTTCGAAGATAAAAGATCAGGAGGAGTAGTGCTTTCAGTGCACAGAGTGTAGTTGCAAGGAGTGCAGAGGCCAGAGAATTCTCGAGAAGAGTTCAAGGTTCCCTAAAATCTCAGGAGGTATACCGTGTTTTTACAACGCGCAGGCGAGACTCAAAGGTGAAGAGTTCGCAGAGAAGAAAGAAGGAAAAGGTCGAGGCCTTTGAAAAATTGAAATTCTTCCAAGTCCAGGAAGAACGCGCCAAAGATCGGGAGGAGCATAGCTACCGATTAGATCAGCCGAGAATATCTGGACCGTTGAAAGGTTTTCACGTCCAGGAGGTTCGCACAGGAGAAATGATCTAAGCCGTCAGATCTAGGTACATGGACCGATAGCCGTCGGATCTGTGGAAAGGAGCTCAAGGTTTAAACCCTCATAAGAAGAGAAGTGAAGTCCCGAGAAGGAGATCGTATCAGGATATTGGCATTTGGGAGTTCGGGAGTCCGGAGGGCGAGAGTCCGGGCACTCGACCTCAGAAATAGCGAAAGGGCGAATTAGATCAGAGCCGTCCGTCTGCGGAAGGACACGTGTCGCGAAATCATCCTTTTCGGAGATTCGGGCATCGGGACTCACCGAGGTGAGCGCATAGACTTCACGAGTGGCGAAGTGGTGAAAGAATCTGAGCCGTTCGTTTGGGAGCGCACACGTGTCACGAGATCACACATATCGGGGATTCAGACATCGAAGGTTGGAGGAGGAAGTCTCTTGACTTCACGAGTGGCGAAGTCGCGAGAAAATCGCAGCCATCCGTTGGAGGAGTATAGGTGGCAGAGATCTAAGGATCTCGCGAACTCGGAGGTTCACAAGGTAAGAGCCCAAGCGTTGGGTGCTCCAAGTCCTGAAGTTGCAAGTGGTGATAAGGAGTATTGAGGATTTTGGGATCTCGACACTCGGGTGTCAGGGATACGAAGGAAGCATCGCTTGGGAAGCGAAATCGCGAAGTTCCGAAGGTAGGTACGAGAGACACGTGGCAGAACCACGCTGTGGGTCCAAAGGATAGATAGGTAGACATTCGTCACATTCTGGAAGGAGTCAACACTCCGTTGACTTCTCGGGTCTCGGGGATTCGTGAGACAAGAGCCGAGAGTTCGACATCGAAACTCACGAAGCGACAATAAGCGAAAAGTGCTAGTGGGAATCCTAGCCAGTGGTCACGCGTGGAGGCGTTGACAATAGGGAGCTATACTCATATCAACATTTCGACGTTTCATGGATTGACATTTCAAGGATCCAGTGGACGAGAGGTTGAGCGCTTGGATTGCGCGACCCCAAAAGTAGAACCGTGAGTTTTGTGCAGTGGTCGTGTGGGCCAAGACTTAGCCATGAGGGCTAGTCGCTAACATAGGTGTTTCAGCATATCGGAAAATCAGTGGTCAATAGGTCAAGAGGACAGAGGATTCCTATCGTCGGGAATTAGGAAACCCTGAAGCCCGAAATTGCATTTCCTGTTGAGGAAAAGGCAGCGGTCGTGTTTCAGAGGTCGTGAGGATTGGAAGGACCTGTGGATCATGATTTTAATTAAAATTCCAGTGAGGAATCCAAGAGCCGCTTCGGTTCGAAGGTGATATTGGAACGATCCTTAAGATCGAGAGGTCAGGCGCGAGAACTGCTGAGGTAGGTGCCTGGGTGTAGCGCCATCAGGTCTTCACTTGGAATTTCTGTACAACCAAACTTCTCCTGCTCAAAGCATCTGCAACTTTATTATCACTTCCAAAAATATGTTTAATGACAAAAGTGAAATTCTGCATGAATTCTACCCACTTAGCATGCCTATGATTCAACTTCTCTTGCCTAGTAAAAAATTGCAAAGCTTGATTATCACTATACAGGACAAACTCTTTTGGAATTAAATAATGTCTCCATTTCTTCAAAGCTTGAATCACTGCATAAAAATCCTTTTCATATGTAGAATATTTCTCCTTAGTGTCATTCAATTTTTCACTAAAATAAGCAACTGACCTATTATCTTGACTCAAAACTGCTCCAATGGCTATTCCACTTGCATCACACCTCACCTGAAATGTTTTTCCAAAATCGGGTAAAACCAAAATTGGTTGTTCTGTTATCTTCTTTTTCAACACTTTGAATCTTTTCTCAGCCTCCTCTGTCCAATTAAAAGACTTGTGTTTCTTGTTAACAATATCCATCATGGGTGCACATATACCACTAAAATTTCTGATAAACTTTCTATAAAAACTTGCTAACCCATAGAAAATTCTCACCTCAAATATGCTCCTTGGTGACGACCATTCTTTGATTACTCTCACCTTCTCTGGATCCATATTCAATTCATTTGAAGAGATAAAAAAACCCAAATATATGAGTTCTTTATTCATAAAATAACTTTTCTTCAAGTTTATTAACAACTTTTCTTGCTGCAATCTTCTCATCACTAATGTCAAGTTGTTTAAATGTTCTTCCTCCGTTTTGCTGAAAAATAATATATCATCCAAATATACAATGAAAAATTTACCTATGAAGTCTTTCAGTACTTTATTCATCAACCTCATACATGTTCTTGGAGCATTTGTCAATCCAAATGGCATGACTAGCCATTCAAACAAACCTTCATTTGCCTTGAATGCTGTTTTCCATTCATCTCCCTCTCTCATTCTTATATGATGATATCCACTCTTCAAGTCTATTTTTGAAAAAAAGCTTGCTCCACTCAAACAATCCATCAAATCATCCATTCCGGGTAAAGTAAATCTATACCTAATGGTTATCTTGTTGATGACTCTGGAATCTATACACATTCTCCATCCCCCATCCTTCTTTGGACTCAATACAGTTGGCACTGCACACGGGATTAGACTTTCCCCGACTAAACCTTTATCCAACAACTCATGAACTTGCTGCTTAACCTCTTCATTCTCTCGAGGTGTCAACCTATACGCTGCTTTATTTGGTAAACTGGCTCTTGGAATCAAGTCAATATGGTGGCTAATACTCCTAATAGGTGGTAATGAGTGAGGCAACTCATCCACTACTATGTCAACAAAATTCTCTAATAATTCTTGGATTTCTTTAGGCAAATCATTCATAGAAGTATTGGTAAGGATAACTCTTGGCTTCCTTACTACAATAAATTGCATTTCTTGATCTTTCTTAATCTCCTTCAAGATTTCCTTCCCACTGATGAGAAGTATTCTTCTGCTGGCTTCTTCCTTTTCTTTCTTCTCTTCTATTGGCAATAACATATGAGTTCTACCATTTTTCTCTAGAGTGTAAGTATTTTTTCTCCCATCATGAATGACATTCCTATCAAAATTCCATGGTCTTCCCAACAAAATATGACAAACATCCATGGGAATTACATCTCACAGAATCTCATCTTTATAGCCTCCTATTTTAAATTCAACTTTGCATTGTTGAATTACCATTACTTGATGTCCTTTCTGCAACCACAATACTTTATATGGACTTGGGTGTGCAGTTGTCTCCAACTCCATATTCTCCACCATTTCTGTAGATACTAAATTATAAGTGCTCCCACTGTCTATAGTCATTTTGAAAACTTTGTCCTTTGTTTTACAAGCAGTCCTGAACAACCTCGTTCACTGAACTGAGCCTTCTATTTCCTTCTCTGGATTTAGAAGAATTTTTCTCATCATAAGGTTTTGTCCTCCTTCTGCTGCTTCTGCTTCCACATTATTCTGGGCTTCATAAATGTGTGATTCTCCTCCTCCTTCTTTCTTCCTCTCAGGGCATTCCCAAGACATGTGTCCTGTCTTTCCATGGGCATAACATTTAACTCCACCTCCTCTATCTCTTCCTCTTCCTCGAGGAAAAGAGTTTCATCCACCAAATGTTATTCTTTGGGAACTTCCTCCTCTTTCAACATGACCATATGATTTCTCACTATCTTCCTTGGGTTTCGGTGCCTTATCATAGATAATTCCCTTACCTCTATTTGAGCCTCGGCTTCTGTTTCACTGACTCTGGTTTCTGGCCAACTTTTCTTCTGCCTTTAGTGCAATCTGATAAGCATCTTCCACTATCCTCAAAATCATCATGTTGATCTCATCCTGGATTTCATATCTCAAGCCATTTATATACCTGGAATTTTTTTCATCATCCTTCTCTCTTTGTCCAGTCTTAATATTCAGCCTATAGAATTCTTCTGTATACTCTTTCACTATCATACCCCTCTGTCTCAGGTTCTCCAACTTTCTAAAAAGATTTATTTGGTAATCCTTATATATGAATTTAGCCTTCAGTTTGGCTACCATTCTATCCCAATTCTTTATCTTTTGTTTACCTTTGCTCCTCCTCTCTGCCTGCAGTTCATCCCACCACAGTGTTGCATGTCCCTTTAATCTGGTGACAACATGTCTCACCTTCCTTCCTTCATCAACATATTCATAGTTGAAATACTTGTCCATGGACATTATCCAGTCCAATAGCTCTTCGACATCCAAATTACCTTCATACATTGGGACGTCCATCTTTTCTCTAGATCCCAACTTCACAACAACTTTCAATAAGCATTCTTCAACCACATCTTCCCCTGTAGCTTCTTCAACTTCTACTTCTGCTCTTTCTGCATCACTGATGTCTTCAACAACATGTGTTCTTCTTTGCATTGCTTCCATCGCTTCCAACCTTACGCGAAGCTCTCTCATTTCTCTTCCCACAACACGGTTTGCCATAGGTGGATCTACACGAATCCTTGGCGGCATTATTTCAACTATTTCTAATACACATAATACAACTTAAAACTTTTTTAGGCTCTAATACCACTTGGTGAAAACCCCCCTTTCTCCTTGGGGCTGTGTGAGCTCTCAGTCAAGGATCTTCAATTCTCAGAGCTGAATTAGCTCTCTGAAACCTTAATGGTCTTGCTTGTAAATAAACACAGGCATTTTCTGTCTCTTGATGCAAGTTCTGTAACATTCGTGATCTCTTCTTCTCACTATTGAACGATCGCAAATCAGGCGCTAACTCTTCCTCCGTTAAATCCTTCCTGCATGTGACCTCAGGCTATGTCCACACACAATTTTGGGCGTAGTCGAAAGTGGTTTGGGATCAACCCACTTTTCTCCCCGCAATTCACTATTAATCGCCACGCGTGTTTTTTGCAATCGTGGTTTCAATTGCAGCATGCTATCATTTTTTTAACATCTGAGTACTTTTCGTCCCCACAATCCTTCATGATCGTCGATCTAAAGATCTCGATGGTGCTTCTGAATCCGACAGTTCAAATCTATCCTTTCCCAATCTACGGATCAAAACCGACCCTTCTAAATCAACGACTGTGATTTATTCTGTGATTTGGGCTTCGAGAGTTTCAAATCTCAACTCCTGCTTTCTCCATAATGGATATCTCCCGAAATAAAATATCTGTTGACATTTGTCCTCCTCAAATTGACGGTTATAATTTACTTTGGACCTTCGGGATTCAAAGATTTCAATTCTCAACTTCCCAGAGTATTATTATCCGAAGTTCGCGATTTGTTTCCACTCGTCCCTCTGGATCTGACGGTCCAGATTTACTTTGGGTCTTCTTGGATAGATCTTAACCCTTTATCTTTTCCAACTTCTGCAAATTCTTCTTCTGAAGGATTTCTGGTCTTGTGCACTTCTTGCAACTGACCTCTGTACTTTCTTATGAGAAAAACCTGAGTTATTTCTCCAAGTCAAAGACTTCGCATACACACTCCTTGCGCTTAATATGAACACTCTGCATACAAAATTTCCACGCTATCTCTTATGAGCTTCAAGTCGAAAAAGACTCCCTCACACACACTCCTTGTGTTCAGTATGCACTCCTTGCGTAACTTATAGAAGAGAAAACACTTAAAACTTATTCATTTATTCATAAATTCATTCCTTCACCATGAACATCATACATCCACAAAACACATAACAATAGTAAAACTGTAAAACAATATCAACACTGTACAATTGGATGAATTTTCTCTGTTCTATTCATTTCAGAAATAAATACATGATTACAACTTCTGTCTCTTACAAAACGACAATGAAAACTTGTCTAAGG
>SNQJ01S0294393.1:0-10619 GCA_010110895.2 Picea sitchensis | reverse complement strand
TTGATGGATTTCGGCTATACGTATGCTCCTAACCTCATCCATCAGGGGGCATATGTTATCACTGAAATTTCATCCGCACATGATTACAAGAACTCAGCATCGTCAAACAGTAATGAATTCATTCATGGACTTGAATTAATACCACATCATTCAAAAAGGTCAAAAACTATACAAAGTAGTGAAAAATTGAAGAGCGCTTTACATAAGTTGGGCACGTGCGCACATGCGCATAACAGGGACGTATAAAGCGTGCATAGGTGCACGATGCATGAATGTTAGCGCAAAAAGCCATGCACCTGCTAAATGGCGCATTTATGAATGTGGTCGGCCTCCCAACCACTTCTGGTTCAGCTCCCAAGCCGATTTGACCTCCAAATTCGGGTTGAATCTGAATGGTGGGCTGGTCAAAGACCTAATAATGCCCTAAATGGCCTATTTTCACACTACAAAGGAGTTACACAATAACCCAATGCAATGCTATAAAAATCCATGAATTCACCTCATTTGCTGAAGGAATTTCAAGTAATGTTATGCTGCATAGATTGTTTTAAGGACTCCATCCTTGACAAGAACACATTGGCACCATTTCATTGAGCAATCCACCTCTCCATTGAGTGGATTTTCAAAGAGTTATTTCACCACCATTTTCATTTTCTTTGTTGTAAGGAGAGAAGGCTTGTGAGGGTCCAAGAGCCATCCCTTGGAGGAAGAAGGGACTCATGGTCCCCTTTCTTCTTGGTGCTTTGATTTCATCAATAGATTAGCCTAAAAACATTGGTGACATGGGTCTTTTTGTTTTTGTTATTTCTATGTCCCTATGCTTATGGTTTTACTTTGTATTAGTTTAATTCTTGATTATAGTTTTGTTTTTGTTTCTCTAACTCTTTCCTCTACAGCTATTCTGCTCAGCAAGACCCAACTGGGCATGCAAGCACCTCCTATTTTCTCACCAAGGTGACGAAAAAGGTGCAACAGTCATAGATCAAAGCAGATTGCAGAGGTTAAAGGTTGAGAGCATGACTCCACAAGCCCAAAGGATAAGGCACTGAAACTACAAGAGTTATTAGAGCCTCATAGGGAGGACTCTATCCCCCATGGATCCTACGTTAGCACAATATTGGTTTATGCCTCAGTGTTTCATAAGTGGCACTACCTACAGGCGCTACCTAATATTTCACAGAGAACGAAATCTGCATTTGATTATTCATTTTGGCAAATGAATACAATTGTTATGGGATTTTTATTTGTTTTTGGGAAAATTGAAATTATATTGAGTTATTCCCAATATCCAAGTTCAAGAATCAAAGCACCCATGGATTTATGCTACTGAATTGCATGCAGAAACATAGTCGAGCGCTATCTACAGGCATTGCGTAATATTCTGGCAGAGGATAAATTGTGCAGAGTTATTCTGCCAGTTTTGAGTCACTAATTTAAAACTTGGGTTATGAGTAGTTGAGGATGTATTTTTGAAAAATGGAGGTTTTTGTTCATAACATTCTATTGGCAGCACAATGATCTTCTTAATTTTTTATGTCAATTAAACGATCTATATAGCTGCCTAACTAGGGTCATGAATTTTTATCACTCTTCATGAGCAGTTTCAAAACAACAGTCGTAAGTTGTCGCTTTTCCCTATTGTTTATTCATGCTTTGTTTTCATGAATGAAAGCATGAAAACCTACGACTGTGATTACCATTATATTTTAAAATTTCATCAAAGGCAAATGGTTCATATAGTTTATTCTAGAATTTTGATTTCTTGCCATGAAGATGTTACTCTCTTTGTTTTGATCCTTTCAACTCCAAGCATGCTTAAGAGGTTGATGGTTTTATGTACAAAGGACCCCCACGATTTGAATGTTTGCATGGTTTTGGTTTGATTCTTGGCTACGTTTCTTTTACAAAACTTTGATTTTTCGATTTTTGACTTACCCAAACTTTGTGATCAAACCCACGACGCGTGCACTTATTTTCATTTTAATGCTTTGGTCCTAGCTCATATTAAATGCAGAGGTGGCATACGATTTGCAGACTGTCATCATTTCTAAGGATGGCCTTGGGCCTCGCAAACCTTCTTCCCACACATTTCAATTAAACGTCCATCCCATCATATGATTCTTTACAGCATTGATTGTTGGGCTCGGGGTTATAGCTCTGTTTTGATTTTACAAACCCTCCCTGTATGTTGTGTTTGTATGTTGTTTTTGTTTGATTACCCTCCCGTCCAGTATGACTCCTGTCATGAGAATTGAACCAAATGGTATCCAAACCCTACTCTCATACGATGATGCCAGAGAAGATTTGGAGAGAAGTGGCTAGCTCGTTTTCATTAGGATGGTTGTAGAGAATTCACCTCCTCCTTTGATGGTTGTAGAGTGAAAGTTGGTGATGTGCAACTAGAGGTTACCGAGGAGTTCCTAAGTCAAGCCATAGGGTTACTAGCGAGTAGTCAAAAATGGTTTAAAAACGCAAAAGTGGAAGAAGTTCCTTGGACCCTGTTGTTTACATCTCGGAAAATAACAAGTTGTGATAAAGGTATGCCTATTTCATTCATAAAATCTCGGTGGCATGATTTGCTCGCTGTGGTAAAGAAATTTGTTACATGTGAGGGACGTTTCGGGCTTTTATTTTTGTACCATTTACGCCTTCTTATGAGTTTTATGGGTTTCCCTTTGAATATGCCATATTACTTACTCAGGAGTCTTTATAAAATGGGGAAAAGATACAAGAAACACCGGTCAGACTCTAGCCTTTTTCATCACGGCCTAGTTAAAATCCTGCTCATACATCAATTAGAGTCACATAATGACAACTGGGATTCGTTTATAACCCGAAATGGCTATGGTAACCCTGATCTAGGTGAGGTGGATAAACTCGTGGTTGAGGAGATCCTTGTCCACCCGACAACATCTCTCTCACCTCCCCAAACTCCTTTCTCTTCCCCTAACAACGAACCCTTGATTGATCCCAAGTTCATTCAATAGGCCTGTCAGTAGATTACACATCCAACTGACTGTGTTAAAAAATTAGAGAAACCTACAGGGAAGAAATCTAAAAGAAGTGTTGATATAAATTTTAAGAACAAAAGGGCTCGGAGATTGATATCGCAGAGTCTTTTTAATAAGACGAATTCTCATGCAAACGCGATTAGCATGATCGAGGTTAACGAAAGCTCAGACTCTGAAATCGACAAATTTCTTGTAGAGGAAGACCCTTTGTCATTCGGGCCAGACCCTGACCGACCCTATAACTTTGTCGATAATTTACCTCCCTGTTTGAAAGACAATCCAAAGTTTCCTGGTGTCAATCTTTGCAATAAATCTACTATCAGTATGGAGGGCACTTCGGTCCACAATCTTGTTTGTTCTAATTCAAACGCCACACAGTCAAAGTGTGAGGCTTGTCTATCATGGATTGATAGATATTATACTGATATCCCAGTTCTACAATGACAGGTTAAGGCTTTAAAAGATCAGGTCGATGTTTTAACGAGTGGAAACTTGAGGCTCGAGTCATTTATTCAAGGCAAGGAAAAACGTTTGAAGACCATAGGTCATGTGATATTTAAAAACGTTGAGGCTGCTACAACCATTGTAAACTCCAAGGTTTCATGATACGATTTGATTTCATGGTTAGAGGTATGATCTATTAAATTAATAGCATGTTTTTTTTCATTCTTAAGTTAGATTATTTGGTTTGTTGAATAAACTATATTTCATTATTAAATTAGTCTGTTTTATTCATTAAATAAAATGAGATTTCATTTTCTAAAATAACTAGCTACATAATCGCAAGATTCTGTAGCCAATTATGTTAATTTGAATTGTGTAAATTAATGACAGAAAACATATCTGAAATATTTCTATTTCCCTTTTCTTTCAAGATATTCAGGGGTCCATGATTTCAAAATTGATCTGAGGCACTCTTAAGACCTTCCAGTCATATCTATGATGTATTTTGAATGAACATAAATGAATTGTTGCTAGTTTTTTAGGATTTATTAGGATCAGAGTGGTTGCATCCCCCTTTATTTTTGAAACAAATATTTGATCTCAGGAACATGAACAATTGTCTTTCCTGAGGCCTTTATAAACTTATCATTTTTGTAAACAAAGGCATCTTGGCCTGGGGCTAGAGTATGGACAATTACACACAGACTTGAATGGAACATAATGCATATTACAACTTTAGCTTTTGTGTATGATGTTTTAGTTTAAGTTATGTTTATTTCGATGTGATAATAGATGGTGATTGCTTTTGTCTTCATTATTTATCATGAGTTGAAATAATTCATTTTTACATGCTGTCCATATGTCATGTTTCAGATACAATATAGGGTGATCATCGATTCAATTCAAATTATGAGATTTATCTCTAATTTTCTATTGAACGTTTAAATACAAGTTCTTACAAGAACATTTATCTCACTGTAGTTACTTGTAAATCATAAGATCATGGTGACTGTCTCCATTATACGTTTTGTTATCAAAACTCAGTTTCCAGCATTTCGTTTTCCATTTATTCGGAGCTATCTTAAGATTCATTGTAGGTTTACTTCTTGGATAAGGTGGCTGGATATTCTCTATTGTACAGATGTTGGATACATTAATAGGTTAGTCTGTTCTTTTATTTCATTTACTTGCTTATTATAGTAGTTTTTATATATAGTGTAATTTTCACTATCTATATCTTTCTGTTTAATTAAGTAGTTTAATATTTGATTTTATGAATGCATACAAACAAGAAAACAAACCAAAAAACAAATAGTATTTTCGCTTTCTTTATTACTTTCATCGAAAAGAACCATTAAAAATTTGATTTTCTAGCATTTCAGATTAAAACTCATTATTTGTATATGTTGTATATATCATAAATAGAATTATTATATAAATATTAATTAGATAAACTGTATATATATATATATATAGATGCACGTATATATTTCAGTAATTATTTAGTAATTTATTGCATTTCTTTTAGTTATTTTTCACTTCCCTTAGGACTTTAGATTGGCCAACGGAGCCATTAAACCTGTCAGAGTGAACTAATCCAAACGGCTTGGGTTAATTAGACAACCCCGGACTAGATTCACTCTTCTAGTTGATGAGTGGTCAATTTCGCCCATCAACAAATGGCGCTAGAAGGAGGGCCTGGATACTATTAATGGCACGAGGAGGTTGAAAGTCTCCTCCCCCACCTACCCACTCACCTATAGTAACAAGAAGTCTTTATAATGATAACATTGTCCCTCAAACAACAACGACATCAAACGATAATCCAGGGATCACTGTTGAACCAGTAACTCCAAACCCCCCAGGGGCTGACACACAAGAAATTGTTCGTCAATCCCTCATAAGAACACACAGTGCCTTGGCCCGTATCAGACAACCAGGTCGGCCTTTGAACCAACCATTAGACTTATTTGATATCAGGGAGAAACTGGACGGTACTGATCTTTCCCTAAACCCTACGGATCCAGATCACATCCTCACTCCTGCAGTAGGAGGATCTGGTATTCCACCATCACCACCCCCTTCATCTCCTTCTTCTTCTGGAGAAGAATCATCAGACGAAGGTAGTTCCTCATCTAAACCTTCAACACCACCCACACCTATGGCCAATCTGAAAAATCCCGCCAGACCTTGGCTCGATCAAGGTACAGTGGCCATACCTGGGCCCCAACATCCTTTGCCTAAACTTCTAGAGAAATGGCTCCCTAAATTTGACCCAGATTCCAAGCAGATTGCTGAGGATCATATCAAAAAATTCATGCTAGCAATTAGGCTCCATAGTGTTGAACATGAAGATGTAGTATGCGGAATTTTTACCTACACCTTTGAAAGCAATGCCTCTACCTCGTACTTTGCCCAACAACGCCACACCATCGTGTCACGGGATAGATTCGAGTCCTGTTTCCTTGAGAGATTCGGAGACGACAAATCCCTTGAAGTTCTAGTCATGGAACTCTCTAGTTTAAAGATGAACCCCAAAGAAAAGATAAAATACTTTAATCAAAGGTTCCTAACATTAAAGAATCGAATCTCCACGGACTCAATGCCTGCCAAAAATCTTATCGTCGCATACTACACGAAAGCCTTACATCAAAACATAGCCATTTGGGTAAAAGGGTCCAAGAAAGCCACATTGTTAGAAGCCTTAGAAGAGGTGAGTCAAATTGAGAAAGATACTCTCAGCCTAAAAGACAATGTATGTAACGAGGCAGAGACTACTTCATCCTCCAAGAAGAAAATCGAAATTCTTCCTAGACCTCCCCAAAACAAAACTCAATCAGATAGTTCAGATCTAGAAAACTTATAGAAATTCGTTCATAAGTTATCTAATCAAGTTATTGATTTGAGAAGATTGGCTGAAGAAGCCTCTTCAAGCAAAGGGCCTTACAAACCCCCTTTTAGAAAGCCTTTTCCCACAAACCGGTCTAACTCAAATTCTGAAGGCCTAAATCTAGAAAGCTTACAATTTGCTATTCAGATGATTCTAGAGGCACATGATAACTTGATCCCTCCCAAGATTCCTGAAGATGTGGTTGAACAAGAAATAGTGGAAGAGGACAAATCCTCTCCCAACATTTTCGGATAATATTTTTCAAGCTAATTTTGAAACAGTGCATCCTTACAATACCAGGAGCAAGACAACAAATAAATCTTCTTCTGAAATCATAACTAATGCACCTCAAAAACAGTCTAAATCAATTGAAGATAAGCAGAATTTAGCAGCCCCAAGTTTAGAGTATGATTTGATTTAAGATCTCAAAAAAATTAGAGCTAATATTTTTGTTTACGAATTATTGAAATTCCCTTTTCTTCTGCAAAAGATGCTGCAAAATATTGCAGAAAACAGTAAAAACAACAATCCTAACAGCAACAAAATTGCTGAAAACAACCCCAAAACACCTCAAAAGGTCTCCGTCAAAACAACGCTAGAGTCTTCTGATAAAAGAGACCTTGCTGTAAAAAATGTAACAAATGTAGATAAACTAGTTTCAGGGGCTGCGACTAAAAAACAACAAACTTCTGTTGTTAATACTCGCAGAAATGTCCCACCCTTTTTGTTGACTTTTGAAATTTTCAATAGAAATGTACATAACTGCATGGTAGATTCAGGTGCATCGTCAAACGTAATGCCTTGGTATATATGTCAAAAAATTAATGTCGAAGCTCAACCGTCCATCCTGAAAATTATTCAGCTTGATTGAACTAGTGTTAAAGTAATAGGTGAATTAAAAAATGTGCTTATCAGATTATCATATAATCCTAAATTCCATCAAGTTATTGATATTATTGTCATCTATATCCCCGAAGTATATGGCTTGTTTTTAAGTAGAGATTGGTCTGAACAAATACATGGTTATTTTGCAACGGATTGGTCTCACTTGTGGCTGCCCAAAAATGGAAAGATTAACAAAATCAAGGTAAATCGTGAGCGTTATCTTAAGTTCACGGTAACTGATTTAAATGATCCTAATGAACCATTCACTTCTTCTGCCAATTCACCTGAAATATAGGGGATGGACACATTTTTTGGCAATTTCATGGCTGAAACTTCTACCATTACTGACCCCGAACAACAATCTGAAATTATGACATGCACACAGTCAACAACCTTCTCTCAATGGTCACATGCACCTGACGAAAATCAAATCTGGTCTCTTTACTTCGATGGATCTAAATCTAAGGAAGGAGCTGGTGCAGGGTGTGTGCTCATTGATCCAGTAGGTAACAAAACTTTGATCGCTTTCCGGTTAGGATTTGAATGCACAAACAATACGGTCGAATACAAGGCACTCCTGCAAGGCCTCAGAAAAGAACTAGATTTGAGGATTCAGAATTTGAATGTCTTTGGTGATTCAAAAATTGTGGTTAGATGGGTAAAATATTCTATCCACTGTTTATCTCCACACCTAAAAAGCTATCAAACTGAGGTATGGAATTTAATGAAATTTTTTTCTGCGTTTAACATTAATTATATTCCAAGATTGAATAATTCTGAGACTGATTTGTTAGCTAACGTCGCCTCAAAACTTTTTCCTCCAGAAGGCCTTTCTCTGAATGCGTTTTCTGTCGAGTTGTTATTGAGACCATCCATTCCGGAAAACATCACAAATTGGAGAGTCTTCGACGACGATCAATAGATCATCAATTTTCTTCATATGGAAGAGACTTTCCAAGGAGCAGTTATCGATGAAGGTACCCACAATGAAAACCTTCACGATTTTATGGTAATACTAGATCCAAGATCCCCGAAGTCTACATCGAATATGGTAAACTCTATCCCAAAATCTGTGGTTAGATTAGAAAAATTTTATGATCTTCACTATAAATTCAGAAAATCAGTGAATTGTAAAACGAATAGTTCTTCCTTGACACATGCAAAAGTAAATTTAGGAACTAAAGATAACCCACAGTGCACCAATTTGGGGTTGGGATGTTTTGAACAAGAAAAGATAGCATTTATTAAGTTGTTTAAGGAATTTAAATATGTCTTTTCCTGGACATACGATGACCTAAAGACCTTTGATGCTAACATCATACAACAGATTATTCCCATGAAACCCTAGACCCAACCTTTTCAACAGAAGTTAAGAAAGATGCACCCAAAACTTGAACCAACAGTCAAGAAAGAATTAAACAAATTCTTGAATTCTAAAATAATCTTCCCAGTAAGACATACGCAGTGGGTCTCTAATCTTGTCCCTGTAAGGAAGAAGAGTGGTGAAATACGAATATGTGTTGATTTCCAAAATTTAAACCGAGCGTCTCATAAAGACAACTACCCTGTTCATCCCATGGAACAGATCCTTCAACAAGTATCTGGTTCTGAAAGATTATCGCTACTGGATGGTTTTTCAGGGTATAACCAAGTCCTTATGTCTCCCCCAGACCAGATCAAAACCATTTTTCGTACTCCATGGGGCACCTACGCTTATAGGAAGATGCTCTTTGGGCTCATAAATGTCGGTGCCACCTTTCTGAGAGTGATGGATATCGCTTTCTGCGGCTTAATCAATCAATCTGTAGTAGTTTATTTAGATGATTTCACTGTCTTCTCAAAGAATAAAGGAGATCATCTAGCTCATCTAAGATCTGTTCTACAATGATGTCGTAAGTACGACATTTCTTTAAATCCTTAAAAATCTGTCTTTGCAGTAGAGCAAGGTAAGCTCCTCGGATTCATTGTATCAAATGAAGGGATGATTATTGACCCTGAAAGGACCCAATTCATTTCAAAATTGCCCCCTCCCTCTTCCAAAAATCCCATGCAATCTTTCTTAGGTCAGATAAACTTTGTTAGGAGGTTCATCCCCAACTTTTTAGAAATGGTCAGACCGTTACAAAATTTAATAAAAAAGGATGTACAATACCATTGGGAACCTTTATAAAGTCAGGCTTTTGACTCAATAAAAAAGGCTATAGTAGACGCTCCTTCTCTAATGAGCCCTGATTTTTTACGAGACTTCACCCTCTACATGTTTGCCTCTGATTGGTCTTATGCTACTGTCCTAACCCAAAAAAATATTGAAAACAATGAAGTCCCAATTGCCTTTATGAGCTCAGCCTTCAAGGGAGCATAACTTAATTACCCAGTTGTAGATCAGCAGGCTGTTGAGGGAGAAAATGAACGCTCGCCAACTGGAAGAGTGGATCCAGTCCGGGGTTGTTTAAATAACCCAAGCCATTTGGGATGATCCACCCTGACGGGTTTAGCGGCTCCGTTGGCCAATCTAAGTCCTAGGAAAACAAAAGGAAACTAACTAAAGGAACTAATCTAAATGAAAACAATAATTAAAACAAATTAATAAACAAATCTAAACTGCATATATACAATCTATTACCTAAATCATACAACTATAATTCTATAAAATTAAATGTTCAATTACCAACAAAATCAGATCCAATTACAAATATACAATATTTACAGATTACAGATTTAAATGAAAACCTGCAAAAGTCACTTGTAAACTGTCCTAAGACAGCGAAACTATTGTTTTTTTATTTTTATAATTTTATGAGAAAGAAATTAAATAAAAACTATCTAAGCTAAGCTACTAAAATAATAACTCTAACTAAGAATCTAAACTATATATATATATCTAACTAAACTACTTAAATTATACTAAAAAATTAACTATCAAATAACAAATAACAAACTGACCTGAAGTAACACTTCAGGTTTGTCCTGTATGCAACAATTGTTTTAGCTGTTCGGAGGGAGGAAACCCGCACCAGATTCTCCACGAGGTTCTCGTAAACTAGAAGCAGCTGTGCTCTTCAAATATAAATGACAGGACAAACAAGACATAAAAAATTACATCAATCTTATAATTTACAAACCATCGCAGTCAGATAAATCCTTGTGCAAAATTTGTACAAAACAATTCAATTAATGAAAAAGATAAACCTGTATTCATTAAATTGAAATAGGGTAATTGTTGTATTTTTAAATAAGAGAGATCATATATGGACAACATATAAATCAAATCACATCAACATGCAATGAATCATGATAGCTAAAGTAGTCGATGACTGATTACAAACTGATATGAATAAAATCTGAAACAAAAGTTTGATATATTGAAAGCTAAAGCTGTTACAAGACAT
>SNQJ01S0294391.1:0-10619 GCA_010110895.2 Picea sitchensis | reverse complement strand
GAGCACTTTGGGGAATGTGAGGGAAAATTCCTAATAAAATAAAATAAAAAGGGAATTAACTTGTGAAACTTGGGGAGAGTGTGACACTTGTAATGGGTGAATAATACCTTAATTAAATTATCAAAAATTATTTAACTGTTCATGAGGACATGTGTCATGGGGGAATTTTTTATAAAATAAATGAGAGTAAGGGAGAGGGGATCCCACCTTTGTTAGTATTTTTATGATGCCAAACATTTTCTTGACTAAGTTTTACTTGTGAGAGTTGGGTTCAAAATTTATGGAGTGGAAGCTCTTCCTTGAGAGGGCAAGTTTTGTACTACAGATTTTTGGTTTTTGTGTGTGGCCCCTTTTTGGCTTGGGGGGCCAAGGGGAAGAAGAGTACCCCTAGTGTTGGATGGGAGGTACAAAAGAATTCATTGGATTTGAAAGAAAAGGAAAGGAGTATCACACGTCTCCTGATCCAGGAGGATCTTGGTTTCCACCCACCTTGTCCAATTGGCTCAAAATGTTTTTTTGGCAACTTACTATTTTTAGCAATTTTTCAGTACCTGAACTTCCAGGGCCATTTTGAGGGCCTAAACAATGATTTTTCATGAACACTAACCTCAATGCCAGCCATAGGCTTTGATTTATCCCCCTAAATGAAGATCCTCTTCAATACCTTTCCAAGAAGATATCGTGCTCCCTAAACAGAGATCGTGTGAAAAAGTTACGACCTAGGGAAGTTGATGTACTAACTTACCACAACAGGGCCCACATGACTTTTGGCGCTTCATCTCCTAGCGTTTGGTTTTTGGATGTTTGGGGTTTTTTAATTCATGTTTATTGTAAAAAAATCTTCAAAGCCTCAGTATATTTATCTTCTTGCGAATTAGCATAGTCGTCACATCTCTTCTCAGAGATATGTTCCCACCATTCTAGCAAGCTTGTTTTTAGTCTGTATTTTACAGTTTTCAGCATATTTATTATTTAATAGAAGCCAAGTTTTATTGTATCTCTTTTATTGTTCACTCTGTCTCTGTGTTAATATTATAAATCTATGGTTTCATTTCGTTCCGCTCATAAATTTAGATCAGTGGTATCAGAGCGGTCTTCTCCTTGTCGTTTTGTTTAATACATGTCCCTGATACTGTCGGGGTATAGAGAGTTGGGTCTCAAGCTTGTTTCTCTTGAGGAAACATTCTCTCACATGCCCAAGAAGATTTCCATGGTGGGGAAAGGGTAGAAGAAGGGCAAGGGAAACCCCAACCCACAAACAAAGGACAGAACAAAGATGGGCAACCTCAAGACAACCAGTCCAAGCCACAAGAAAAGAAGGACAATGGAAAGATGAAGAAATATACTAGGAAGTGGTGTGACTTCCATAATATCCCCTGGCATAACACCGTTAATTGTTTCTCAAAGCAATCATTGATGGCTGAGGTAAAAGCCTCGGAATCATATGCAGGTTCTGAATCTGAGTTAGAACAAAAAAAGGGGAAACAGATCATAGACACGGAACCTAGTTCCACCATTACTACCACCAAGATCCATCCCTGTGAACCTAATGAGCTAGAGGAAGGTGAGCGCCTATTTCATTCATAGATGTGGGTAAGAGGAACTATGTTTCACTTCATCGTTGACATAGGTAGCCAGAAGAACCTCATCTTGACAGAGGTCATCAAGCAGCTAGCCTTGCCAAAACCTCTGCACCCACAACCCTACACCATCGGATGGCTCAGTCAAGGAATCGATCTTCATCTCAACCAACAATGTCGCATGTCGTATGGAATCAAGCCAGTCAAAGATGAGGTATTGTGTGATGTTTCTCCCCTTGAAGTTTTTGATGTTCTTTTGGGCCAACCTTATTCATGGAAACATCATGTTGTATATGATTCTAAGCCTCGCAGTGTTATTAATACTTTGAACAAGAAATTATATAGGAAACTCGAGGTAGTCCCATCTAGTGTTATTTCCTTGATCTCTACCAAGAAATGCAGGAAGGTCATTTCTCAGACCAGGAAGTTTGTCTTCTTTGTGATTCGCTCTCAGAGTGAGTGAAATGTTGTAGCCACATCCATGGCCTCCACGACCGACCTCTCCATGTAGTAGAAGAAAGTGGATAAGGTCGTGGAAGAATATAAAGACATGTTCTCATCACCTACTGGGGTACCTATGCAATGTCAAGTCAAGCATCCGATTGATCTGACCCCCGATGCACCACTACCCAATGGGTCAGTCTATTACCTCGCTCTACTAGAAAATGAGGAGATCAAGCATCAGATCCAAGAAATTATCCACAAGGGGCACATCTGACCCATATCATCTCCTTGTGGAATCCTAATCATGCTAGTGTAGAAGAAAGACAGGACTTGGCAACAATGCATTAATTACTAGGCCCTAAATAAAATCACAATCAAGAACCAGTATCCAATTCCCTTAATCAATGATCTCTTTGATCAGCTCAAGGGGGCCAAATAATTCAGTAAGACTAATATGAATTCTAGCTACCATCAAGTCCCACTAGAACCGACATATGTATGGAAAACTAACTTCAAGTCAAAAGAGGTATTTTTGAATGGTTGGTTGTGCCCTTTTGTTTGACAAATTCCCCAACAACTTTGATGAGGATGACTGATGATATATTGTGACCTTTCACTAATTATTTTGTGGTGGTGTATCTGGATGACATTCTCATCTATAACAAGACTTGGGTAGAACACTTGCAGCATATTCAGTAGGTTCTGCACACTCTGCAACAACACAAGCTATATGCCAACTTGAAAAAATGCTCCTTCATCATGGACAGGGTCTAGTACCTACACTACATTATTGATTCACATGGTGTGCATGTTGATCCATCCAAGATCCAAGTCATCCTTAACTATCCATCCCCAACCACCCTCATTAAGCTTCGTAGCTTCTTAGGCCTTGCCAATTTCTATCGAAGGTTCATGTTGGGATTCTCCCATATTGCATGGGCCCTCATCCAAATAACCAAAGTTGGTGGTAAGGAAAAAAATTTGTGGGCCATGTCCCAACAAAAAGAGTTTGATGATCTAAAGAAATGCCTATGCTCCACCCTAGTTCTTTCATTACCTGACCTGTAATAGCCCTTTAAGATCGGGATAGATGCTTCAGACCATGCTATGGGTGCAGTCATCACTCAACATGACCACCCCATGGCCTATCATAGTGATACACTATCAGATGTCATTCGTAAGTACCCGACTTATGAAAAATAAATGTACTCCATTGTGCAAGCCTATCGCCAGTGGAGGCATTATATTCTTGGGAAAGAGATAGTCATCCACACTAATCATAAGTTGTTGCAGTTCATGTAGACACAAGGAAATTTAAATAATTACCGCCATTAGAAGTGGTTCACATATTTGCAGTAGTTCCACCTCAACATCAAGTATAAAGTAGGAAGTACCAACCGATTCATTGATTGCCTCAACCGACCTCTAGTCGCAGCACTGACCACAATGTTCTATTCTTGCAACCATAAGACCTTCGGATGGCCCCACCTCTATGAGACAAATCCTGACTTCGCCAACACCTACCAGATGTTGGGCGCAAACACAAATATCACCAATTTCCATATTCACGACGAGTTGTTGTGCTATCTAGGCCATCTATACATTCCATCAAGAGAGAGAGCGAAGCTAATTTGGGAAGATCACTACATTCAGGTGGCAGGACACTTCAGCGTAAAAAATACAGTGGCATTTTTGTAGTTAAATTTCTATTGGCTGAAACTTTGATAGGATATCAGAAAGTATATATGGTCTTGCATTTCTTGCGCTATTTCCAAACCAACCATTAAGAAACAAGGCATGTACACACCTCTGCCTACTCCTGAAAGTCCCTACAAATCCATCTCAATGGACTACATGTCAGGACTTTCATCCACCAAGCGGGGAAATGACTGTGTTTTTATGATTGTTGATCACTTTTCCAAGATGGCGATTATGTCTGCCTGCAAGAAGAACATCATAGCAGAGGCCACTGCCAAGATTTTCTTTGAATGAGTGTGGGTACACTTTGGGATCCCACAAACCATTATATCAGATCGGGATAGTCAGTTCCTCAACACATTATGGTCAAGCCTTTGGTCACTGTTGGACACCAAGCTCACCAAGTCCACTGCCTTCCACCCCCAGATGAATGGCCAAACCAAGGCCGTCAACCAGATGATCGTTCACATCCTGCACATGTACAATTCCAAGAACCCTTGCACCTAGGATGAGATTCTTCCCTATGTTCAGAACATCTACAACATATCCATACATAACTCAACCGGCCATAAACCTTTCAGGTGGGGTTTCGATTTCAACCATTGGGTTCCATGGATATTGCACTACCCCTTGTGGCCACCTAGGAAGACTCATCACATGATCCAACTGGAGCTTACAAAGCCACCCGATTCATTGAGAGGATCCAACACATCTGAAAATAGGTTCAAGATATTTTACAGAATTCCAATGAAAAGTACAAGCATCACCATGATCAACACTGAGTGCCACACTAGTTTCAGGTGGGAAACAAAGTTTGGTTGCACTTGCAAAAAGAAGGCCTTACAAGGCCTCATTGGAAGTTTTTTCCACTCTATTATGGACCCTACACCATCACCAAGGCTATGGGTGACAATGATTTTGAGCTCAACCTTCCCCCATTCCTTGGCTTGCACCTAGTATTCAATGTGGACCTCCTTCGGCCTTATTTTCCACCATTATTGGACACCTCAGAGATAGAAAAACAGTTGACACCAACAAAGATCAACCTTGAATACATGGAACATGCATCCACTGATCATATCATGGACATACAAGTCAAGGGAACTTGCTATCAAAGGATCCAGCTTTATCCGGTTGTCAAAGTAGCGCAACTCCTCCACCAAGGCAAGTGGCTCACCCGGGGCCAAATTTGGCATAAATTTCCTCATCTAATGGGGGAAATAAATGCAATGGAGACCATTTCTTCCTAAGGGTGGAGTATTGATCCAGGAGGATCTCGGTGGCCACCCACCTTGTCCAACTAGCTCAAAACATTTTTTTGGAAACTTACTATTTTTAGCAGTTTTTCGATTCCTGAACTTTTGGGGCCATTTTGAGGGCATAAACGATGTTTTTTCATGACCAGGAACCTCAATGATATTTGAAGGATTTGATTGATCCCCCTAAATTAATATCCTCTTCAATACCTTTCCAATAAGCTACCATGTGCCTTAAACGAAGATCGTATGCAAATGTTACGACCCCGGGAAGTTGATGTACTAACTTACCCCAACGGGGCCCACATGACTTTTAGCGCTTCATCTCCTAGGGTTAGGTTTTTGGATGTCTAGGGTTTTGGAATTCATGTTTATTGTAAAAATTCCTTTAGAGCCTCATTGTACTCATCTTCTTGTTAATGAGCATAGTCATCATATCTCTTCTCAGAGATAAGTTGCCACCATTCTAGCAAGCTTGTTTTCAGTCTACATTTTATAGTTTTCAGCATATTTCTTATTTAATAGAAGCCAAGTTTTATTGTATCTTTTTTATTGTTCACTATGTCTCTATGTTAATATTATAAATCCATGGTTTCGTTTTGTTCCGCTCATAAATCCGGATCATCTCCAGTTGAATACCGACATCACATAGCTCTACCTTTTGGTTACGATATTTGATATTTCAGCTAATTGTTTAAGGAATTCACATTGTACAAAAAATAGTTTCGAGTATGGATTCATATTTTATAATGTATGTAATGATTGTTGTTCCCAATTGTTACTATAGTTAGATTGGTTATGTGATGGCTATTGTATTAACAAATATTGTGATCTAGCACCTATTTCTGGTATAGGGATCTCTTGAATTATAATTTCCAAATAAATACAAAATTTACTCTAAACTCTATTTTAAATTCATCAATCATAGCTTACGATACATAACTTGTCATTGTTATTCTGTCATTTCTAGCTGCGTTCATTTCCTGAACTTGTATCCGATGGTTAATATCGATTCTAGATTGTTCTAGAAATTTTTTAAATATGAATCATCTTGTGGATAATAGAATGTTCATATAGGAAGATAATTGTTACATTGTTGTAGGCTAAGAATCATTCTTTAACGATCATGATAATATCATTGTGAGTATTTTAAGATGGGATTAAAACTTTGCCTTATTTACTTTACAAAATTAGTTTTATAACTCATAAATTTTAGTGTGTCCATTGTTATTCTATTCCTTAATTATTACCTGTAGGCTCTATATTGTAGGGTTGTGCAATTTGTGTTTCAAGAGAAGTTTTAGTTTACATGTCATCCATAATCGTGTGGTGACCATTTGTCCCTCGTTTAAATCGATTTTTGAGTGCTCTTTAATTTGCACTGGATAGAAGAGTGTGTAGTATTCAACTTTTGTTGAAGAGGAACATACTCTAAATTTTAGTTGAAGCAAGAATTTTTTTGGGGTGAACATATGTTGCCCTCATCCTTCGTTAAAGAGTCCTCTTGTTAAAACTTGTGATTTAGGTCTTTGCTCGTCATTACATTAAAATAATCTGTTGTCCCTTATGATTTAGGGGAATTTGTTTATAATCTAATAACATCTTATATTCAAAGTTATAGGTCTTTTGACAGTCATTATATATGCCTCGAATTAAATTGATTATTTAGATTTCTTTATATTCAAAATATATATGTAAGGAATAATTAAAAATTATTTTGGTTGATTATAAATATATGTATAAAATAATCATATATCTAGAGTTATCCCCTCCTCTACTTCCATAAATAGGAGAGCAATGGTTGATCTAGTTGGTTATCCTTCGCTCACCTATCTAGCAGATGTGTGTCACTTGATATGTAAATCGACGATCTGCGCTTGAACTTAATAATTTATAATGTCCATGTTCCACTTCTTTTTTTAAAGAATTGTTTATCCTTAAACTTTTTACTTTATCAACAGTATCCTTGACAAATTCAGTGTTATACAGTTAAGTAATTTCTCAGTTTTGATTGTAATTGAACAAGTTGGATGCTAAACTAAACTGATTGATGTTACCAAATAGTCATTTTATTGAAATTTTAAAGTTAGAAGTACTTTATCGACAGTATCCTTGACAAATTTAGTGTTATACAGTTAAGTAATTTCTCAGTTTTGATTGTAATTGAACAAGTTGGATGCTAAACTAAACTGATTGGTGTTACCAAATAGTCATTTTATTGAAATTTTAAAGTTAGAAGTACTTTATCGACAGTATCCTTGACAAATTCAGTGTTATACAGTTAAGTAATTTCTCAGTTTTGAATGTGGTTGAACAAGTTGGATGCTAAACTAAATTGATTGGTGTTACCAAATAGTCATTTTATTGAAATTTTAAAGTTAGAAGTAAGCAATTATTTACATGTTGCATTCTTGTAAAATTTGATCAACTATAAAAGGGACCTTGCATCTTGGTTCATAAATAGTATGAATTGGGATTTAGATATCTTCATGTTCATAAATAGTTAGACATTGTTACAATTGTTTCCTTCCTATGTTATTTTCTATCATTTACACAAGTTAGAATTTTAAGGTATTGATGATAGCGAATATTAACCTAGATGTGATGTTTTTATTGAATGAAGAAAAAAAAAGATCACTTGTTCATCATGTTTATTACTGGTGTTATGTATGGAAGAGATTATTATAACCTAGTTATTGGAATCATTGGATTAATTTATGTATTGTAAGTGGAAAGTACATCTATACGTTCATTCCACTATATCCCTCATAGTTTTGTAAAAAAAAATCCCCTTTCATTAACCTCCAACACCACTCCATATGAGCTAAGGACCAATTCATCATCATTTACATCTTCTATAATTTTTATTTTCTTAGGACAACATTCCATTCCTTCGTTGTTGGTCCGTGTAGAACATTAAACATATGTGAATTAATAGATTGTTTGAAACATGTTATCTAATATTTTTAATTATATTATTAATGAAAATTCAAAAAGAATTCATATTAAATAGAACTTTTTCATTTCCCTGATTCTTCCTTTTGAAATTTTTTCATCAAGCTTTTACGCTCTTCTACACTTAGATCGCAAAGAATCTTATCGACCTTCCTCATTTTATCGCTCTACATGACACACTCTAACCAATACATATTAGTTAAACTTACATATAATTCAAACATGTTAATTTTGTATATAATTTACAATGAATTTGTCTTTTTAACATATTAATTTTGTACAGAATTTACAAAGAACTTGCTTTTTTTGCCTTTTTGGATGTGTTATCGTTGTGTCAATCAGAATTTTTGTTAATGGAACTATTCTCACACATTTTTTTATCAATATATATCATGTACCATTCAATACACAAGCTATTAAATATATTTTATAAATAAATCACATAATTTTCTGCAAAAAAAAATAAAAAAATCGGTGTGCTTCATAATATAAATGCATTGGTGCATTCTATATATGAAACGCACCAATATCAAAACTGGATTTCTTAAAAACTATAAATTACAACGGTGTGATATGTATCATTATCAACACCACTCCAATAGAAAGAAAAAAAAAATACCATGAACAAATAAAATTACACATCGATGAACGATTTTTTTTAATTATGTTGCAACATTACCGATGTGTTTTATCCGAAAGCGCATCAATGCATTAGATTCAATTAGGCACATTGATTACCCAAAATATTTAAAAAAAAAAAACATGATAGGGGCGAGATGGTTTGGATCCGATGCATCACATGTAAAACACCTTTTATATGGAAACATAAACCCATTAAATCTAAAATGCCTAAAATGAAAAGATGTAATTATGAAGTGATAAAGGGAATTAAACTCTAAGGTGAAATTTCGCAGTCACATATGCAAGAAGAAGCAAGGGTTTAAGGCAAGTATGATTTTTTTTCATTTTTTTCTAAATTTTAATTAAATATAAATAGAGATGCAAATTATAAAAAAAAATGTTATTAAAATCAACAGTAAAATTTAAAATTTTTACTATGCAGGGTTTTGAGTGAATCACAAAACCTTTCAAATTATGATTTTCTGAATAATTTTATTTCTCCAAAAGGGTTTTGAATGAATCACCATACCCTTCAAATTTTGATCTTCTAAATAAGTCTCATGTTCCAAAGTATTGATCTATTTCTCCATAGTGCTCCCCTGTATGTCTCTCTTGCAAATCTCTCCCCTGTTAATTTTGGAAAAATAATTAAATATCGAATAGCTTAATACCTAGGAAATATTTTATGAAAAGGGTTTTCAATGAATCACCATAACCTTCAAATTCCAATCTTCTGAATAATCATGATGTTCCAAATTATTGTGTTGCTCCACAGTGCTCTCTAGTATGCCTCTCTTGCAAATATCTCCATTGTAAATCTTGGGATAATAATGAAACAGTGAATAGATTTTTACTATTTAAATGACTTTATGAAATTAGATCTTAAATTCCCACTCATTTTTCAATTGTAAAACAACAAAGTCGCACTTTTTTAAAAGTTTTTTGAAACCTCAGTGTGTCTATTAATATAACACATCGATGTGTTTTTGTATCAAATGCACCGGTGCACTTAAAATTTTTGGAGCACCGATATCAAATAATTCATTTTTATTTATTTATGAACTGGTGTGACTCATAAATAAACGCCTTGATGCTTTATATTTTTATATACGCATCGATGTGTATTCTTCAAATAAGTACACCGTTATGCTTTCAAAGTTGTCTGAAATTTTATTTGCACACAAAATAGTATATTCATCTTAATTTATTTTTTAGGATGCATCCACATGACTTGTAGTACTTCATGGTATACATTTTCCACTTAAAGTCTCCTTATTCTTAAATTTTTTTTGTTGATTTTGCTCAAATGCAGGGAGAAAAGATTATAATATCAAATGGCCAATTCTTCAAATTCTATCATGTTCCATATTGCTCAAATTCCATCGCAGAGTTCTCCCTTTCCATCTCCAGTAAGTTCATATTTTATTTATATTTTGATTTTCTAATTGAATTTATTTATTTTATCCTTGTCAATTTGAATAAAAATGTATCCAAAGTTGTAGGATCCTGATTTAGAATCGAATTTAGATGCAAATAATGTTCCACCAATTCAAAAATGTTGAAATATCTTACGAGGAACAACATACCATAAGTAGTTGGTAGATGAAAATGAATAACCGCTTTATGTTGTCAATAGTAACATGTCATCTTCCATCCGCAATCCTAGGTCAGCGATGGTAATAATTAATGTTGGGTATAATGTAATTTGAACAAACTAATTACATTGTGCTTACTAATATCATCGATGTACTAATGTTCAATATTTTTAAAATTGGGATTATGATGATGAACAACCTACCTATCATCTTCTGTTACACCCCACAGGTATTCCAATAGAGGACAAACACCTTCAGTAACCACTCACATAACCAGATCAAATATCAACACACCGATGTTTTCACATGGTAAAAACCCTACGGGGAAACATCCACGAGCCCAGCCAACGCGGCCATTGGAGCAGTTTATTAATGCAAAGAAAAAGATTACAGAGAGATTTTACAAGAGAGTTTCTCACAATCGATCATCGGCAAATGACCCTCCATGCTCTTTAAATAGATATCATGGA
>SNQJ01S0294389.1:0-10619 GCA_010110895.2 Picea sitchensis | reverse complement strand
GCAGTTCTTGTAACTGAATTTTCAATTCTGTTAATTCGGGTAGGATCATTCTATAAGGTGCCTTGGATACCGGGCTAGATCCAGGTAGTAGATCAATAGAGAAATCTGTCTCACTCCTTGGAGGTAGTTCTGGTATTTCATCTACAAATACACCCCTTAACCCACATAGGACTGTAAAGTCTTCTAAACTTGATTTACTTTCTTCCCTTACAAGGTTGGTTACTTGCACAACATAAATTTGGTAACCTTTGTTCATACATTTCTTAAATTGCATCGATGATATTTGCCTAACCGAAACTAGTTTTTTGATTCCTTGTACTGTTCTAACTGTGTTACTTTCATCTTTATACACAAACGACTTTTCGTGACAGTTTAATATCACTTTATGTTTCTCTAACCAATCCATTCCAATGATTATATCATAAGACCCCAAAGGTAATATGTTCAGTTTTAACTTTGTACTTTGACAATATATGCTTAGTTCACAATCAAGATTAAAATATGTTACCTTTCTTTTGGTCCCTATCGCTAATTGTACTAACCAGGGCTTAGCATGCTTTACCTTCTTTAACTTTTTCAATTCAACTAAGGCTGGAGTAATATAAGTCAGACTAGATTCTAGGTCAATTAGTATAGAAACATTGTGTCAATGAATTTTACCTTCGACTTCCATAATAGTGGATTGATGATCTGCCTGTATGTCGTCCAGAGCTGCATTGATTTTATGCACGCTTCTACCAATGTCTCCAACTATTGAAGCCTCTTGAAGGTTATGGACTGAAGTTGTTGTTGTGGGATTTAAGCGTGGGAAATTCCTCCTCGGGTGGGGTTCTCCACACTCCCAACACTTCAATGGTTCTCTAGGACTATCTCCAACTTTCTTGACTCCTAAATTAGTTGGTCTATTTCCCCCTTGAGCATTATGTGTGTTAGCATGATAATCTTTCTTTTGGAAACCTTTCCCCATGTTATAGAAAGGAGCTGGTTGGAAGCCTTTCTTACGCTGATTCACTCTATCATGTTTCTTGTCTTTCCATGCCTTGGGGATTTCAGATCTCTGTTTGTACTGATCATAACACATCCAAGCCTTTCTAAACACTCCATTTAAAGACTTAGGATTGTCAAATTCAATTATGTCCTTGCATGACTATGGTAGACAACTCATGAACCTTTGTATCTTTACTTTGTCCTCTTTGATGTATGGTACAAACCTCAACAGATCTAGAAATTTATTTATCATATCTTCCATGACCATTTGTCCTAGTCGCAGTTCATAAAATTCCTTAGTTTTTCTTTCGTAATAACTTTCTCATAAGTATTGCTTCTTGAAATACTTTTTGAATTCTGACCATTCCATTCGTTTTTCTTTCAATCCCTTAGCTAATTTCAGGTCTTGCCACAAGATGCTAGCTTTTCCTTTCAAGTTGTAAATGGCCATTTTGACTTTCATATTGCTAGAGTAGTTATAAATTTGGAATTATTTATTTATATCTAGTAACCATGCTTCAACCTCCTCACCAAACTTTGATTCTCCATCAAAGGTGGAAGGTTTGATTTTCTTGAATTCACCTTCCAAGTGGTCCACTTGTTTTCATTTCCTTCCTGTAGATGCTTTGTTTTCTGTCATGTCTGTGTCTTTGGAAGAGCTATCCTCTTTTTTTGTTTCATGACCAGATTTCTTAGAGGACTTTTTGTTGACCTCTTCCTCTTTTTCATTGTCTTTTGAACTCTTCTTTGTTATTATACTACGTAACAACATTTCATTTATTTCCATCTGGTCTTCCTGTGCTTTCTTCAATTTTTCGTTATCTGCTTTAAATCCTTGTCATTCTGGTTTCACATCGTATCCAAGACTTGAGTGGCTAAAATCCGTTCACTGTTATGTTCTGGGTCTCTAGGAAGTTTCTAGTTTGGATTCCCTTCAGGTCTGTCTCCTTCTTCATTATGTGTTGACATTTTCACAAGAGAAAAATTGTTTTCTGTTTGTAACAGTAAATGTGGTTGTTATCTTTTCTTTCAAGGAAACAAAATAGAATTATGGTGTTGCCCTAAGGTCTAAGCACTGTAACCTATAGCTCTAATACCATATGTAATGTACCCCAAATTTCACAAATTAAAAATATTTTAAATGGGGAAAACTAAAGTCTATTATGCATGAGAAATGTTCGTGACACAAGAATAATTATATCTTAAACTAGTAACTATATACCTGGCAAGTGTATCATTATCATTACTCATTCAAAAAGGTTGCAAGAGATCTTAAGATCCATACATCGTTTTCTATTAGGCGTCACTATTAGAATTAACATTGTAACGTTAATATATTAATGGATAGGCATGTCAAGGTCCATAGCCTAGGCATAACTTTTGCAACCCATTCATATAAGTCATAACTATATTTCTAAAACATGTAACAAAACATTTTATAAAACTCAATACCTATACACTAGATACCCTTTATAAAATTCAAAACTTAAGCACTAGCGTTCATGGAATTGAACCTAGGGTCCTAACCCACTAAGTCCAAACCTACGCGCTAGGGGATTTTTAACGTTCCATAGTGGTTTACCATGTTAAATGAAACTTATGATAAACACAACGATAATCATCGGGACCCTGTTATTACACCATTGGTCCGCATCACACATAAATTCGTGGCATGTACACAATTTGAGAAGCATTAAAGAGAAGGTTACTCGGACAGTCAAACATAGCCTTAGGCATTTAAGTTGGGTCGTAGCCATTAATGGTGGCAGTCCACCTTTGATCTCCAGGTCTGACATTTTGCAGGGAATCTCCACTACATGATTGCCACCTAGGATGGCTTCACATGGCATAGAGAGGGTGGCGTACCTTCCATTCTCTTCCACTATCATGAGGCTTGAGGTGCCATTACCCGTCACGGTTATTCCATACATTTTGTTACTTTGTGTTTTGCTCCCGCGATGGTAGGGATATGCGACTCTGTGGTAGTATGGTAGCCATGGGGTATTCGGTCGGTTTTCCATAGGCATGGTGGTCACTGTTTCGAGTTTTCCTCTTGGCTTTGTGTAAAAAGATAGAAAAGGGCATTTTTAGACGACTTCTCCACAAGTGTGTGGTCACTGTTTACAATCTTGCTCTCGGCTTGTGCACGGTAAGTGCATTTCCTCTATGTATCTCATTTCACATTATCGTTGTTTTGATGCAATGGTGTTATTTGTTTGAAGTAAAACGTTCATCTATCTAATTTGATTAGCCCAATAGTTTTACTGTAACGCATTCTTTGTATTGCAGGAACTCTATGTTCCATGCCTTTCTTTATATTACACTTTCCTTAGGCAATGTGTTACTATGTTGACATGAGCTATGTGCAATACGTTCTTTAAGTTGTGTTTCCCCTACAGTATAGTATACCGGCATTGAAGGGTTCTCTGTACAATGCATTCCTCATGTCACTTTTTCCGTTATAATGTGATATGAAAATGGAAATGAATATGTTTCCAAAAGATCTTAAAAATGAAGAAGACTTGTCTCTTTAAATTGCAAGTGTAAAATGGCATGTGTTTGGGTAATAGGATCAGTTTACTAACACATAAATTCAGTGAGTTTTAGTTAAACATGAGCAACATATCAGACTAATAAAAACCATCAACAATGAACACATAACACAACAAATAATAAAGGAGTTCACCCCTCTCTGAGCTACATCTCCTGGTCCAGCTTTCCTCGGATAATTTTCATTATGCTTAAAAAGTGCTCTTACAATGCTCATAATACAAAATGGATGGCTTCAATGGCTTCAGAACGTCCAAAAACCATTAGCTGGGATTTTTTGGTACCTGGTTTGGCCAAAAAATGAAGAAGTTACACTTCCTGGAAGCTTTCCCCTTCAAGCTTATTGTACCTGCTCGCCAAAACACACCCACTAACAGACTAACCCAACCTTTGTGTGTTTTTCGCTCCAAAACCCAGCACCCGCAGTGATTTAGCAAAACAAGCGAAATTGTTGGACCGTTAATGCGCTGGCCCCCAAACTCCGATGGAGAACTTGGTCGTATGGCCCCATGTGGCCAACGACTTACCCTTTTGGAGTGCTCGTCAGCTAGATCCCTCCGCATAGGTGTAGGTCATATGGTAACACAAGTGACAGGGGGCTAGGCTAAAAAATCCGTGCATCAAACATTTAGACCAAAGGTTATATGGAACGGTTGCTATGCACCGGGGGGCTGCCAAAACGGGGCTACGCTAGAGTGGTTTGTGCCAAACGTTTAACAGTGTGGGCATATGGTAGTGGTTACATGTGAAATAGCGTCTGGGGTTGTACCTAAGTGACGGACCACGCGAAGTCTAAAGGTTTGAACCTATGGTATGGTTATATGGTATGCGTCAGGGCCTGGGGCCTAGCCCTGACCTTATTCTTCATCGAACTTATAACACTCCACATTCAAATAAAACATTTGAACTATAGTTAATAGGGAAAAATATGGGCGGGATGGTAGCCCGGCCCTGCCAAGTCACTTCCCCATACCCGGAGGTCGTGGGTTCGACTCCTATGGAGTCACATATAATTTTTCCAACCGTCAACCAACCTGGAGGTGCCATGTTGCAGCCCATGACTGGGCCACATGGCACCATACCATTGGTCCAAATATGCCACGTGTCAAAATATGATTCGACCACGTCTGCCACACCTGCCCAGTCAACATGCCACTCATTTTCCACGTCACTATATGGTCATACGACCTGTACATTCATCTCCCACGTCAGCACTGTACAGACTGCACAGTCATCAAAATTTTACATGTTTGGAAAAACGAACAAAACGCGATATCTTGCTCATATGGCATTCGTTTCATCCCATTCAAGTTGCGTTGGGTTTGTAACGACGAGGCCTACGCACACATCTGATTTGAAGCGATTACGAGCACTTTGATTTTTTGAGCAAAATTTGATCCCCTGGATCACACCTCCCCATTGAGAAGCTTTTGGACCTCCAAAAGATTACTTTTAGTCAATATGTAGATGAGGGTACAGTACCCCCACCTTTACAATCTCAATCCATCCAGCCTTGTTTGGATTGGTGCCTTTGAGACCAATACGAAACTTGTCATGCCTCGCTGTGTACTTGGCTTGGCTCTTTCTCAACTATTCTTCAACGTTTTGTTGTACAAATTGAACTGGTTCAATGAACTTCTTTGCTTGGTTATAAGCATGTTTAAAGTAATGTAGATGCTCATCCAAAAACTTAGGATGCTTGCTTTGCAATCTAGCCACCTTCTTGCCCATACCAAAATGGCCAACAATAAGAGAAGAATGTACTTCCCTCATCATGTTGACACTTTCACCCTGTGAAAAACATAGCTTGCCAAGATACAAAAGTTTACCATGTAAATAGGAATCCAATTCCTCAACTAGGTTAGCACGACAAAAAGTTGCATAAACATGTTTTCCATCAGCATCTAAAGCACATCGTTCCAAATAGCTCTCATGCATGATAATATTATGCTTGTAAATGACTAACGCACTAGCAATAGGCCTAATAATCATATCAACAACTTTATCATAAAAGTCTTTCTTATACCTTATCACCAAGTGGAAAACATAACTTGTCAAGGCATGCAATGGAGCTTGCTTTGATCTCAAAGCTTTCTTCCATGTGTCTCCTTCGACAATCATATATGTAGTCTTGTTCAAGGCTCTGAAATCTACCCACATACACCAGATACAATCTTTCTTTGGTACCAAACCAATTGGTAACCTGCATGGTGAAGTGCTTGGTTTGATGACCCTTTTGTCAAGCAACTCTTGGGCTTGGTTTATGTTTTCAACATTCTCCTTGACTGACATCCTGCACATGTCAATGTTTGGAAGAGGACCTCCTTGCTGCAACATAATCTCTTGTTGGACACCCCTTTTAGGAGGCAATCACCTTGGTTCCTAAAACATCTCAACGTTTTCGTTATCAACCTCATACAAATCAGATTGTAACTTTGTATCACATCCTTTGAGAACTTGTTCTTCATCATTGTCTCTGGGTTTAGTCATCAAAAGTACAAGGTTCTTACTAGCATTGACTAGTCTTTTCATTTGTCCAGCATTTGTAAGTGACAAATTCATCTTCTTTGTATGTGCTCTAACAATGTACTCAACACCATTTTTAAACAAATGATACTTGTTTTCATGACAATGGAAAATGCCTCTCCTATCATATAAGTATGGGCTTTCAAACACAATACCACAAATATCCAATGGAATAACATCAAGCTCTACCTCATCTATATAGTTTGCAGTGATGGCAAATTTGAGTTTACACCTTCTTGTCGCATGCATTTGGCATTGTCACATATCCAACCTAGAGGGTATGGTTTAGGACGAGGAGTAGTTTCCAAATCCAGTTTCTTGACAATGTCTTCAGAAATAAGGTTTGCTTGGGATCCCGTATCAAAAAGAGTATCTATCTTGATATGTTTTGAAATTACCCTTATGTGGAAAAGCTCCATCCTTTCTTTTTCATGTTGAGTTTCATTGATGGCAAAATTTGAAGAAGTAGTGCTTGCAATAGAATTCTTACCTTGTAAATCCATGGATGTGATTTTTGTTTCATCTTCTGAATCAGATCCTAAATCTTGTTGTACAATTGCAACAATGTTTGGCTTCTCTTTGTTGTTGAACTTTTTGGGTCTCTTTTCAGGATGAAGATTCCAACAATGATCTTCATCATGGCCATCCTTTGAACAATGTTTACAAGAGATTTTCTCCCTCTCTTTCTCGACTGAAGCATTTGTCTTTCCATTTCCTTCAAACTTCCTCTTTCCCTTGTCTCCATTAAAAAAATTCTAGCTGCCCTCTTGAGGTTCATTCCTTCCTCTTGCCTCTAAATGAGTAGCCTGCACACATACTTCATCTAGATTTGAAGAGTTAAACATAAATATGGTATGCCTCAAGTAGCTATGTAAAACTCCAATGTATTTGAGCAAAGTATCTTGTGAAGACAAATCTACACCCAAAACCAAGGCTCTTCTCCTATATTCTTGAGTGAAACTTTCCACATCTTGCCCTTTGGCTTGCCTAAATTTTTGCCAATTGATAATAGCTTTCTGCATGTATGCTAATGGATAAAATTGCCTTTTAATTGCAACAATAAAATCATTCCAAGAGGATAAAACTTTACCATGTTTCTTCATGTCCTCTTGAGTTTTGGCTTCCCACCAAATTAGTGTTGCACCTTCCAATCTAAGAGAGGCAAGTTCAACTTTGTTTTCATCATCTTTGATCTTTTGTATCCTACAATACACCTCTATTTGATGAACCCAATTATCTAATTTCTCAGCATTTACCTCTCCATTGTACATTGGCAATTCAAACTTAATATCAAGCTTAAAAAAAGGAGTTTGTAAAGGAGTTTTACCATGTCCCTTTGGAGAATTTGGAGGTGGTTGTGAAATGGTGGAAGAGGTGGACTATGGAGGTGAAGGAGGTGGAGAAACACCACTCCCTCCATTTACCTTTGGAGTTTTATCAACACTGTCTCCATTGCCCTTTGGAGGGTTGGAGCTTTCACCTTTCAATCTTTCATTTCTTTCTTCAAACAAAACTTTCACCATTTCAGCCATATCAAAGAAGGCTTTCTTGAAAGTGTCCTCCTTTGAAGGAAGAGTTCCATGGTTGTCCTCATGATCCATACTTGGTGAAAATCTCCTTGAAACTTGAGGTGATTTGATAGTTCTCCTTCTTGACAATTGAGAACTTGGCTCTACAAGTTGACCTTCTCCTCTTGTGAGCTTCAACCTTGTAAGAATCATAAAAACAAAAACAACTTGCAAACAATCAAGTCTTCAAAAACCAAAGCTCCGATACCAACTGATATGAAAATGGAAATGAATATGTTTCCAATAGATCTTAAAAATGAAGAAGACTTATCTCTTTAAATTGCAAGTGTAAAATGGCATGTATTTGGGTAATACGATTAGTTTACTAACACATAAATTTAGTGAGTTTTACTTAAACATGAGCAGCATATCAGACTGATAAAAACCATCAACAATGAACACATAACACAACAAATGATAAAGGAGTTCACCCCTCTCTTGGGATACATATCCTGGTCCAACTTCCCTTGGATCATTTTTATTATGCGTAAAAAGTGCTCTTACAATTCTCAGAATACAAAATGGATGGCTTCAATGGCTTCAGAATGTCCAAAAACCCCTAGCTGGGCTTTTTCGACACCAGGTTTGGCCAAAAAATGAAGAAGTTACACTTCCTCGAAGTTTTCCCCTTCAATCTTGTTGTACCTGCTCACCAAAACACACCCATAGACAGACTAACCCAGCCTCTGTGTGTTTTCCGCTCCAAAACCCAACACTCGCAATGGTTCCATAAAACAAGTGAAATTATAGGACCGTTAATGCGTTGGCCCCCAAACTCCGACGGAGAACTTGGTCGTATGGCCCCATGTGGCCAATGATTTACCCTTTTGGCGTGCCCGTCAGCAAGCTCCCTCTGCGTAGGTGTAGGTCATATGGTAACACAGGTGATCGGGGGCTAGGCTGACAACTCCGCGCGCCAAACATTTAACAATGTGGGCATATGGTAGTGGTTACATGTGAAATAGAGTTGGGGTTGTACCTAAGTGATGGATCACATGAAGTGTAAAGGTGTGAATATATGGTATGGTTATATGGAACACGTCGGGGGATGGGGCCTAGCCCCGACCCTATTCTACGCAGAACTTATAATGCTCCACATTCAAATAAAACATTTGAACTATAGTTAACATGGAACAATATGGGTGGGTTGGTAGCTCAAACCTGCTAAGTCACTTCCCCATGCCTAGAGGTTGCAAGTTTGAATCCTATGGAAACACATATAATTTTTCCAACCTGTCAACCAACCTAGAGGTGCCATGTGGCAACCCACGACTGGGCCACATGGCACCATACCATTAGTCCAAATATGCCACATGTCAAAATGTGATTCGACCATGTCTGCCACACCTGCCCAGTCAGCATGCCACTCATTTGCCACGTCACAGTATGACTTGTACAGTCAGCTGCCACGTTAACATTGTACGGACTGCACGATCATCAAAATTTTGTCTGTTTGGCAAAACAAACAGAACGTGATATCTTGCTCATACGAAGTTCGTTTGAGCCCTTTCAAGTTGCATTGGGTTCATAACGACGAGGCCTACGCACACGTCTGATTTGAATCAATTCTGAGCACTTTGATTTTTTGAGCAAAATTTGATCCCTTGGATCACACCTCCCCATTGGGAAGCTTTTGGACCTCCAAAAGATGACTTTTAGTCAATCTGTAGATGAGGGTACAGTTCCCCCACCTTTACAATCTCAGTCCATCTATACTTGCTTGGATTGGTGCCTTTGAGACCAATACGAAACTTGTCATGCCTGGTTGTGTACTTGGCTTGGCTCTTTCTCAACCATTCTTGAACGTTTTGTTTTACAAATTGAACTGGTTCAATGAACTTCTTTGCTTGGTTATAAGCATGTTGAAAGTAATGTAGATGCTCATCCCAAAACTTAGGATGCTTGGTTTGCAATCTATCCACCTTCTTGCCCATACCAAAATGGCCAACAACAAGAGAAGAATGTACTTCCCTTATCATGATGACACTTTCTCCCTGTGAAAAACATAGCTTGCCAAGATACAAAAGTTTACCATGTACATAGGAATCTAATTTCTCAACTTGGTTAGCACGACATAAAGTTGCATAAACATGTTTTCCATCAACATCTAAAGCATATCGTTCCAAATAGCTCTCATGCATGATAAGATTATGCTTGTAAATGACTAAAGCACTAACAATAGGCCTAGTAATCATATCAACAACTTTATCATAAAAGTCTTTCTTATACCTTATCACCAAGTGGAAAACATAACTTGTCAAGGCATGCAATGGAGCTTGCTTTGATCTCAAAGCTTTCTTCCATATGTCTCCTTCAACAATCATATATGTAGTCTTGTTCAAGGCTCTAAAATCTACCCACATACGCCACATACAATATTTCTTTGGTACCAAACTAATTGGTAACCTGCATGGCGAAGAGCTTGGTTTGATGACCCTTTTGTCAAGCAACTCCTGGGCTTTGTTTTTGTTTTCAACATTCTCCCTGACTGATATCCTGCACATGTCAATGTTTGTAAGAGGACCTCCTTGCTGCAATAGAATCTCTTGTTGGACACCCCTTTTAGGAGGCAATCCCCTTGGTTCCTGAAACATCTCAACGTTTTCGTTATCAACCTCGTACAAATCAGATTGTAACTTTGTATCACATCCTTTGAGAACTTGTTCTTCATCATTGTCTTTGGGTTTAGTCATCAAAAGTACAAGGTTCTTACTAGCATTGACTAGTCTTTTCATTTGTCCAGCATTTGTAAGTGACAAATTCATCTTCTTTGTATGTGCTCTAACAATGTACTCAACACCATTTTTAAACAAATGATACTTGTTTTCATGACGATGGAAAATGCCTCTCCTATCATATAAGTATGGGCTTCCAAACACAATACCACAAATATCCAATGGAATAACATCAAGCTCTACCTCATCTATATAGTTTGCAGTGATGGAAAATCTGAGTTTACACCTTCTTGTCACATGCAATTTGGCATTG
>SNQJ01S0294387.1:0-10619 GCA_010110895.2 Picea sitchensis | reverse complement strand
GATGTGACAAAATTTGGTTTTTGGGTGATGCATTTTTAGAAAATATGTCAAAAAGTAAAAGTTTATTCTCAACTTATCATATGTTATACATAAATGTGAAGTGCATTATGTGAAATGGAAATGGTTTGGGTGATGAATTTTGAGAAAATCTACCAAAAAATAAAAAGTAAATGGTTTGGATGTGACAAAATTTGCCTTTTGGATGATGCATTTTTAGAAATTCTTCCAAAAAGCAAAAGTTTATTCTCAACTTATCATATGTTATACATAAATGTCATAAATGTTAAGTGAATTCCGTGAAATGGAAATGGTTTGGGTAATGAATTTGAGAAAATCTGACAAAAAGACAAAGTAAATGGTTTGGATGTAGCAAAATTTGTTTTTTTGGGTAATGCATTTTTAGAAAATCTACCAAAAAGTAAAAGTTTAATCTCAATTTATAATATGTTATACATAAATGTCATAAATTTCAAGTGCATTCCGTGAAATGGAAATGGTTTGGGGGATGAATTTTGAGAAAATATGCCAAAAAAGAAAAAGTAAATGGTTTGGATGTGACAAAATTTGTTTTTTGGGTGATGCATTTTTAGAAAATCTACAAAAAAAACAAAAAGTTATTCTCAAATTATCATATGTTATACATAAATGTCATCAATTTCATGTGCATTCCATGAAATGGAAATGGTTTGGGTGATGAGTTTAGAGAAAATTTGCCCCAAAAAAAAATTGGTTTCGATGTGACAAATTTTGCTTTTTGGGTGATGCATTTTTAGAAAATCTGTCAAAAAGGAAAAGTTTATTCTCAACTTATCATATATTATACATAAATTTCAAGTGCATTCCGTGAAATGGAAATGAATTGGGTGATGAATTTTGAGAAAATCTGCTAAAAAAGAAAAAGTAATGGTTTGGATATGACAAAATTTGATTTTTGGGCGATGCATTTTTAGAAAATTTGTCAAAAAACAAAAGTTTATTCTCAACTTATCATATGTTATACATAAATTTTATAAATTTCAAGTGCATTTTGTGAAATGGAAATGGTTTGGTGATGAATTTTGAGAAAATCTTCCAAAAAAGAAAAAGTAAATGGTTTGGATATGACAAAAAGAAAAAAGTAAAAGATTCTTGGAGACTTCTAACAAAATCATTTGTTTTTTTTGTAAATGAAGTTTGAATATTTTGTTTAAGCAAAATAGTTGAACGTTTGGTGAAATCCTGAGTAGTAAACATGTTGTCAAGCCAAGTGCTTTTGTGATTAAATAAAACCTTTGGTTACACATGAATGTATCATCAATATGCATTGGGACTCAAAAACAAAGGATAAACTATCATTTAAAAGAAAAATTGATCCATGTGGATATCGGTGGCCACCCACCTATTCCAACTTGCTCACATATAGATGTCATCTTGGAAGTTTCATTTTTCATCTTGACATTTTGTTTCTAGCTTTCGGGTCCCAAACTTTTGGGGTTGTTTTGAGGCCCTAAACAACATTTTTTTGGCCCACCATAATCACGTTGTAGTGTAAGTCTCAATGTGACAGCATAATGTGTAGTCCTCAGATAGACCTTTCCAACGGGATATCGTGCGCCTAAAATGAAGATCATATGCAAAAGTAACGACCTCGTTAATTTGATGTACCAACTTACCCCAATGGGGCCCACATGACTTTTGGCGCTTCTTCTCCTAGAGTTAGGTTTTTGGATGTCTAGGGTTTTTGCATTCATGTTTAATGTAAAAATGCCTTTGGAGCTTCATTGTAATCATATTCTTGTGAATGAGAGAAGTTGTCACATCCCTTCTTAGAGATAAGCCGCCACCATTCTAGCAAGCTTGTTTGAGTCTGCATTTTATAGTTTTAGCATATTTCCTTATTGAATAGAAGCCAAGTTTTATTGTATCTATGTTATTGTTCATTGTATCTCTGTGTTAATAATATAGATCTGCATTCATTTCATTCTACTCATAAAATATGGATCAATGGTATCAGAGAGGTCTTCTCCTTGTCATTCTTAATGCATGTCCCCGACAAGGTCAGGGTACAAAGATTTGGGTCTTGAGCTTGTTTCTCTTGAAGACGAGGGCTCTTTCACACCCAAGCGACCTTCTGTGGTGGGAGAAAATAAAGACGACAGGACAAGAGATCCTTTCAAATTGTTGCGTGATGAAGCCCTCACGCAAGAGAGGAATGAGATGATGGATAGTTTTGCACAAATCCTTCGACGACTACCAACAGGCGATATATATTCCTCAAGCAGAGGTGTCGCCCCCTTCAAGGTACATATCATCTTTGGTATTCCTATATTTGAAGGTCAGATAGACACAGATGTTGTAGAAAAATGGTTGAACATTCTAGAAGGGTATTTTTTTTCCATAACTTTTCCAATAGAGAAAAGATTACATTTGCGTTCATCAAAGTCATCCCCCATGTCAAATATTGGTGGGAGACTTTCTGTGAGAAAAAGGAAACAGAGGAACCCTCATTATTTACATTCGCACTTACATGGGATTCCTCCAGGGATGTTATTAAGGAACAATACTACCCTGTTGAAAGTTATGATGACCTGTACATAAGATGGACCACACTACGGCAGGAAAGGGAACAAACAGTGCCAAAGTTCACAAATATCTTCCATACCTTGCGCACCAAGCTGGGTATCAAATATTCTAAGCGACATATGGTGCTGAAGTATCGTGATGGTCTGCATAGATACATACAAACATAAATGGATTTTATGGACATCTCGTCCTTGGGTGTAACCTATTGATATGCTGTCAAAATCGAGCAGAAGCTTAAGAAAAAGACATGGCATTTTGGGTCTGGGAACCCCTCACAACAAAAGTAGGGCAAGGGAAGACCCAACCCATAGAAAAAAGGGCAGAGCAAAGATGGACAACCTCAGAACAACCAATATAATCAACAAACAAAGAAGGAAAATGGAAAGACGAAGAAAAACGTCGGGAAGTGGTGTGACTTCCATAAGAGCCCCTTGCATAACATTGTTGATTATCGCTTAAAGAAGTCATTGGTGGTGAAGATGAAATCCTATGAATTATATGTGGGTTATGACTCGGAGTCAGAACAAGGAAAGGGGAGATGGATTATTGACATGAAACCTAGTGCCATCATTGTTACCACCAAGATCCATCATGGTGAAACTGTTGAGACAGAGGAAGTAAAGTGCCTCTTTCATTCACAGATGTGGGTGAAGAGTACTTCGATGCACTTCATCGTTGATAGCAGTAGCCAAAAGAACCTCATTTCAGTGGAGGTCATCAAGCGGCTGGACTTACTGACAATGCTGCACCCAAAACCATACACCATCGGATGGCTCTGCCAAGGAAACAATCTTTGCATCAGCTAATAGTGTTTCCTATCCTACGACATCAAGCCCTTCAAAGATGAGGTATTGTGTGATTTTTCTCCCTTTGAATTTTGTGATGTTCTTTTGGGGCAACCTTATTTATGGAAATGTCTTGTTGTATATGAGTATAGGCCTCGTAGTGTTATTATTACTTTGGAAAGGAAATTGTACAAGATAGACGAGGTAGTCCCACCTACTTCCATTTCCTTGATCTCTTCCAAGCAATGCATGAAGGCCATCTCTCAGACTGGGAAGTTTGTCTTCTTCATGATTCGCTCTCAAAGTGAGAAGAAGGTTGCAGCCACATCCATAGCCTATGTGGCCGAACTCTCCATGCAGCAGAAGCAAGTGGATAAGTTCATGTAAGAATACAAATACATCTTCTCCTCACCCACTGGGGTACCTCTACATTGTCAGATCAAGCATTTAATCGATTTGACCCCCAACGCACCGCTACCCAATGGGTCAGTCTATCATCACTCTATGTTAGAAAACAACGAGATCAAGCGTCAGATCCAAGAACTGCTCCAAAAGGGGCACATCCGACCCATCTCATCACCATGTGGAAGCACAATCGTGCTTGTGTAGAAGAAAGATGGGACCTGGAGACTCTGCATTGATTATCGGGCTCTAAATAAAATCATAGTCAGGAACCGGTACATGATTCCCCAAATTGACGATCTCCTTGACCAGCTTAAGGGGGAAAAATAATTTAGTAAGATTGATCTAAAGTCTGAATACCATCAGGTCCCAATAGAGTAGACAGATGTATGGAAAACTTCCTTCAAGTCCAAAGAAGGTCCTTTTGAATGGTTGGTCATTCCCTTTGGTTTGATGAATGCCCCAAAAAAATTCATGCGAATGATGGACAATATCTTGCAGCATTTCACCAATTATTTTTTGGTGGTGTATTTGGATGAGATCCTCATCTATAGAAATAATTGGGTAGAACACTTGCAGCATATTCAATAGGTTATGCACACTTTGCGGCAACACAAGCTATATGCAAATTTAGAAAAATGATCATTCGACATGGACAGAGTCCAGTACCTAGGCTACATTGTTGATTAGCATGGGGTGCATGTGAATCCAACCAAGATCCAAGTTATTCGTGACTGGACAACCCCAACCAAACTCACTGAGCTTCAAATATTTTTAGGCCTTGCCAATTTCTATCGTAGGTTCATGTCGGGATTTTCCCATATTGCATGGGCCCTCAGCCAAGTAAATAGGGGTAGTGGTAAGACAATTTTTTTGTGGGGCCTATCACAATAAAAAGCATTCAATTATTTGAAGCAACGCTTGTGCTCATCCCTAGTGCTTTCATTACCCAACCTACAACGACCCTTTGTGATCGAGACAGATGCTTCAGACTATGTTGTGGGCACAATTCTCACTCAACAGGGGCACCCCGTGGCCTATCATAGTGACACACTATCAGATGATGTTCATAAGTACCCTACTTATGACAAAGAAATGTACTCCATTGTTTAAGCTTACCTTCAGTGGAGGAATTACATTCTCGGGAAGGATACATTCATCCACACTGATCATAAGTCATTGCAGTTCATGCAGACTTGGGGAAAATTGCAGAATGACCGCCATCAGAAGTGGTCCACATAATTGCAATAGTTCCATCTCAACATCAAGTATAAGATAGGAGGCACCAACCACATTGTTGATTGCCTCAGTTTCCCTCCAGTTGAAGCACTCACCACAGTGATAAACTCATGTGGCCACAAGACATTTGGATTGCCCCAACTCTATTAGAGAGATCCTGACTTTGTTGCCACCTACTAGATGTTGGGCGCAAAGATATTTTTCACTTATTTCCATCTTCAGGATGGGTTTTTGTGCCATTTGGTTCATCTCTGCATTACATAAAGCGAGGGAGTGTGGGAAGCCCACTATAGTTGGGTTGCAGGACACTTCGGTGTATAAAAAATAGTGGTCGTGTTGCAACAACATTTCTATTGGTCAAAACTTCAAAAGGATGTCAGCAAGTATATTAGGTCATGCATTGCATGTGTGATTGTCATACCGACCATTAAGAAACTAGGAATGTACACCCCTCTTCCTACTCCTAAAAGGCCCTGGGAATCCATATCGATGGACTACATGTCAGACCTTCCGTCAACCAAGCAGGGAAATGACTGTGTTTAGTGGTGGTTGATCATTTTTCTAAAATGGTGATTATGGCCGCCTGCAAGAAGAGCATCACAGCAAAGGCCACTACCAAGATCTTCTTCGAACGATTGTGGGTACATTTTGGGATACCACAAACCATCATCTCAGATTGGGACAGTTGGTTCCTCAGCACATTATGGTCGAGCCTCTAGTCATTGTTGGACACCAAGATCACCAAATCCATTGCCTTCCACCCCCAGATGGATGGCCAAACCAAGGTCTTCAACCGGGTGATCATGCATATCCTGCACATGTACAATTCCAAATATCCTCGCACATGGGATGAGAGTCTTCCCTATGTTCATCACAGCTACAACAGAGCCATGCATATCTCAACCAAACATAACCCCTTTCAGGTGGGGTTGGGATTTCAACCATTGGGTCCCATGGATGTTGCACTACACTTTGCAACCACCCAGGAAGACTTGTCCCATGCTCAAACTGAAGTCGACAAAGCTACCTAGTTCATTGAGCAGATCCAACACATCTGCCAACAGGTTCAAGATATTTTGTAGAAGTCTAATTCCAAGTAAATGCAGTGTCATGATCAACATTGGGTGCCACACAAGTTTCAGTTGGGAGATAAAGTTTGGTTGCACTTGCAGAAATAACGCCTGATAGGGCCCCATCAAAATCTTCATCCACTCCATTATAGACCTTATACCATCGCCAAGGCCGTGGGTGACAATTCTTTTGAGCTCAACATTCCCCCCTTCCTTGGCTTGCACCTAGTGTTTAATGTGGACCTCCTTCGGCCATACTTTTCACCATTATTGGACACCTCAGAGGTAGCAGAACAGTTGACACCAAACAGATCTCAACCCTGACTGCATGGAACATGAATCCATTGATCAGATCATGGACACACAGTTCAAGGGAAATCTCCAATATAATTTTAAGCTTTATCGTGCCGTCAAAGCATGGAAGCTCCTACACCAAGGCAAGTGGCTCACCCGGGGCCAAATTCAACAAAAAATTCCTCATATGATAGGGGAATTAAACGCAATGGAGACCATTTCTTCCTAAGGGAGGAGGATTGATCCAGGTGGATATCAATGTCCACCCACCTATTCCAATTATATCACATACATATGTCATCTTGGAAATTTATGTTTTCATCTCGACAGTTTTTTCTAGCTTTTCGGGTCCCAAAATTTTGGGTCGTTTTGAGGCCCTAAACAATTTTTTTTGGTCCCGACATAGTCACACTATAGAGAGATTCCCAGTGTGACAAAATAATGTGTATTCCTCGGATAGACATTTCCAATGGGCTATCGTGGACCTACAACAGAGATCGTATGCAAAAGTTATGACCTCGGGAAGTTGATGTACCAACTTACCCCAATGGGGCCCACATGACTTTTGGCGTTTCATCTCCTAGGGTTATGTTTTTGGATTTCTAGGGTTTTTACATTCTTATTTAATGTAAAAAGGCCTTTGGATCCTCATTGTAATCATCTTCTTACGAATGAGCACAACCATCATATCTCTTCTCAGAGACAAGTCGTCGTCATTCTAGCAAGCTTGTTTCAATCTGCATTTTACAGTTTCAACATATTTCCTTATTGAATAGAAGCCAAGTTTTATTGTATATATTTTATTAATCATTGTATCTCTGTGTTAATAATATAGATATGTATTCGTTTTGTTCTGCTCATAAAATCCATATCAAAATTTCTCTCAAATGTAGGAGCTAGTTGTATCAAGAATAATAAAAAGATCATTTTTTGTAGCAATTGCGTCCTAGACCTATCCCAAAATAAAAATAAGGAGGTTTAAGGACATATATGCTCATGTATGGTGAATGATTGTTTGATGGTGTCTTTTTTTCACACTTTGGAACTTTCTATTTAAAAATCTACATCAACCACACACACATGAGGAAAAAGACTTATAAATCTTGATCATTCAAAGCATGTAACAATGAGAACTAAGAGTTATTTACTCCTCAAAACTTCATTGAGCATTATCAAAAGTTGAAAAGTGATAATCATCTATGGTCCATGTAAAATATGCTTCAATTGATCCATGTCAAGATTAATTGAAAGAGTCTTAAATTAAGTGTCTTTTGGGTCAAGAGTTTGTTGTCTCATTAAAATTGAAGCATAAAGTTTAACCAATTCATTGAATTGTTCAAAGAGAGGAATTGCAAGAAGACCTATTGTAAAAATGGGACCTACCTGAAATTTGAATAAGGGGGTCAAGAGAGTCATCAAAATGAAATCATTGTAAAATCACACCTTTGGGTGCATGAACAATAGAATGTTAATGATACAATTAAAGAGGAAAAACTTGAGTGTCGGCATTGTCATCAAAGTTGGTCACACGGAGAATTATTATTTTGATATCCATCATTGTCTTCATTGTGGGAAGACAAATCATCATTCAGATAGATGTCGAACTAAGAAGAAGGATAAATATCCTATAATTCATTATGGCTAGATAAATTCTTGGCGTTGGAATCAACAAGTAAAGAAGAGCCTTATAGTCTAGTTCAAACATAGGTAAAGACACATTTGAATGGATAAATCACAAAAGAAAAAGGATTTCAAAAAATTATTTCGTATGAATATTTTGGACATGATTGGGGTCCAATTCTACATGTTTTCCGAAATTGAAACATGACTCAAATATGGTACTCTCTACACTTCAATGGGGGGAGTACATTGATAAAACAAGACGGAATTCTCCAATGCCTTCAGGGGAGGAGTATACTATGAAACTAGTTAGTGGTCAAATAAAACCACCATAGTAATCAAATCAAAATGGTTAGTAGTCAACAAACAAAACCATTGGATACAACGATGAAACATTAAAGAATAGAAAAATCCAAAATCTCAAGCTTGGATCCCTTCAACAATATTTTCACCTTGTACCTAACAGGGGGGAATATCAATGATGATAGTTAGGATTCAAGTTTCAACATCCTATCCATCAAAATATCAAAATCCAATCAACATTTGATAATTTCATCATACTAATTGATCTTCTAATTAGGACATCTACAATTCATAATCAATATCATCAAATCAACATATTTGGGAAGATCTAGCATGGAATCTAGAATCCTCTCATTGCTTTTCAACTATTCATTGGGATGTTGTTTGACAACTAATTATGTCTAAATTCAAAGAGAACTTTGGTGATCCTATTTTTCCATTGATAACATAATGGTGATCCTATTTGTTCACCAAATACCAAGGGAATGTTCAGACATGGTAGTTGTTCAATTCTAGAATCTCTACTCTCTTTCAAAGTTCATTTCAACTTAATCATTCAACATCGAAGTTTGGTTCAAAAGTTTTAGATTGAAGATTATGATGATATTAGTGTATGCACTAGTTCATTTTGCCTTACTAGTATAATTATTCAAACTTGTGATCGAGGGGGGGGAGTTTTAGATCGTGAGTCCCTAGAAAATCGCAAATTCCGAGACCACATTATTATGAGTTGTCATCCTTATCTACTGATGAGGTGTTGTTATTATCCACTGATGAGTTTCCAATGAGATCTAGATCTATAGGTGGTCAAATCCATGTACTACAAATTGATATCATGAAATTAATACATGTGTTGAGAATGGCTTAAATCCTTTTTCACCAACTTCTTATATCGTTCTTTTATTCTATTTGTTACAAAAATGTGGTTGAGTGCCCACGTATGCAAGGGTGGCCATTGTTAGATTTTATTAAATTTTCAGTAGCAATAGATTTACCAGAGTACTTTGATCTTCTTTTAACATTCAACAACCATATACTAAAAATACAAGAAGGATCTAGAAGAATATAGACAATCACAAGAAGACACAAAGATTTGTCCTGGGAAAAACCCAACCAACTTTCCTTAGAGAGAATATTTATGATAACACAATACAACTATGAACAAGATCTATTCACAAGAGCAAAACCAACAATGAAGAAACCGTGATAACAAGTACTTATCTCTTCTTCTTGTCAAACCCTAGCAAGGTTATAAGACTGAGAAAAACCCTAAAATATGATGTGTAGCAACCCTAGCGAGAGTTCTATATTACTCAACCTCTTCCAACGAACTTCCCAATATAGAAACCCTAGAAATTGTAGTAATTGTGTATTCTTCCTTGCCTCGGGCTTGCGCCTTCTTTTCTTGAGTGAGAGAGTTGTGAGAGTGTATGTCAAATGGAACAACATATCCCTTTATTTATATTCTTCAATTCACTTTACTAGGGTTGACTTCTCTTCCTGGAAATTCTATTTTCACTTTATTATTTTCCTGTGGGGATGACTTCTCTTCTGGGGTATTCTTCAACTGTTCAATGGTATTCATTTGACTTCTTGGAATATTCCTCTTTAAGAAAAGTTTTCCAGGAGGGAATACCTCTCATTGTTACAAAACATCAACATTCCCTCTTAACAAGGGAGGTATTCTTCCATGATGCTCTCCTTTAGTAATCCCAATCACACCCATCCACTTCACATGGCATGGGAAAGACTATCACCATAGTCTCAAGACTACGCTGCAATTATCTATGATGTTTCTCCTCTCCTAGTAGTCCCAATCACACTTATCCACTTCACAAGGTATGGGAAATACTACCACCATATCCTCATTCACACCTAGCCATTTCACATGGCTTAGGCAAGGTTGCGCCATGGTCCCAATCACACCTAACCACTTCACATGGCGTAGGCAAGACCACGCTACAAGTCCTAATCACACCTAGCCACTTCACATGGATTATTCAAGACTTGTACCAGGCTACTCATTACTCCCTCAACCACTTCACATGATTGATCTAGGAAAACCCTAGCCAGAGGGAGAGTATATGCCCGATGTAGGAGAAACATTACAACTCCCTCTCAACGAGGGTCGACATTTTGTGTCACGTCGATATTTCCTTTGAAGTACTCATACTTCACTTTAGATAGAGGCTTGGTGAGAACGTGTACTATCAGCTCATCTGTTAATATGTATCGGAGTTCCACTGCTCCTTTCTTCACCATGTCTCGGATGAAATGGTATTTTATCTCTATATTCTTTGACTTGTCATGAAAGAATGGATTCTCTGAAAGCTTCACACAACTT
>SNQJ01S0294386.1:0-10619 GCA_010110895.2 Picea sitchensis | reverse complement strand
GCGACGTTGCATTTCATCACCAACTAGTGACTTCAGAATTAGAAGGTCGTGTTTGCTTGGTATTGTTTCCTAGATTTTGTTTACTAGCGCATGTTGTTTGTTTACCCAAGTTGACCATAAGATTTTCTTCGTAAGTTTGTAACTCGTTCATAATAGATCCTCCACGTCATTCACATAGAATGCATGGTTTATCTCCAGAGCATATGGAAGGTTCTCAACCCCTGCCTACAAGCTCACCTGAGGGCTCTCCTCAACAGAGTGAAGTCCAAGACGTTACCACTCCACAAGTGGAATGAACCGCCTCTCTAGAACATTTATGAATTACCAATACTCGAGAGGACTTTCGATTTCACCTTGATTCTGAGAGACAGATTATGCGAGTGAATTCTTTCAGAGACTTAGTTGTTGTGTCTTCTGGATCAACGATTGGACCCTTTCCAGGAATAGAGGTAGAAGATCCTTTTTGGTCTACGGGCATTTTTAGACGGGACCTTTTTGGTGCAGGATTAGGCATTGAAATCACTATCTCACCTGTGCTCTCCGAAACCTCTAACCTAGACACATTATCGTTTACTACTGCCTATTATTTTCCTAGTACGGATGCCTCACGATCTGACCACATATTGACCATCCCTATAGAAATGGTCCATTACACAGATACTACAAGTATTCACACCAGGATTACTGCGGTCAGTCAAGCCCCCATCGACACACCGCTCTCGCCCAATTTCACCCCAACGCTACCACCCGAGTATCATGCATTGAATGCTTCTATTCCCACTCCTACACAAACCCCATCTGACACTCTTGGTGGTCCCTCTTCTTCTGGGCACTCTCTTCCCGGTTTCATTCCAATACTTCCTCAACCCCCTTTTGGAGGACCTTTCTCATCCTCCACTGACAGTATTAATCCTAGTGGCACTATTCCGCCATTCACACCAAATTACCAAATTCCTGTTGGTGGACAATTTCACCAAGGAGGTTTGACTCAACCCCCCCTTGGTGGGAAAATTCCTATTGGAATGCAAATCTCAATTGGCAGACAACCCCCATTTGGAACATTGCCGACAATTGGAACACAACCCCCGATTGGAGGACAACCCCCACTGACCCCACCTTATGGAAAAAACATACCTCCATCCTTGGCCCAGTATTGGAATGATCTGATACAACATACTCCTCAATTGATTGGGGGGCAACAACTTCTAGCTGCATCTGTTATACCCCCTAATATAGGCCAACCATATCCAGACACGTCCAATCCTATTTGGGGCTCGAATGCTCAAAGTCACGTCCCTATTCAAGGATACAATCCCATGAGCTACTTTCCTCTACAACCACCACCGAATCTGCCCAAGTCTTCACATTATATGCAGACTGCTTATGTTCCTAATGGTTTGTTGACAAGGCTTCCTCCCCAAAGCCACTAGTACCCACATGTGAATCGACAGTTACCCTTCTTGGCCACTTTGGATCTCCCGGACTTGTCAAGGATTTTAAATGATCCAATTCATCACTCTCCCCAATGGCCCGCTATACCATCCAAGCTACCATCGGACATCCCTAAATTCGACGAAAAAGAGGGAGAGGACCCAAAAAATCACGTCATGACTTTTCACCTCTGGTGCTCATCCAACTCATTGATGGATGACTCTATTCGTTTACATCTTTTTCAATGGACCCTCATGGGTTCTGCTGCAAAGTGGTATATAGAATTACCACAAGGTTTCTTCGTTGAATTCAACACCCTAGCTATGGCCTTCCTCACCCACTACCAGTTACCGATCCATTATGAAATGGGGACCGAGATTTTTATTTCTTTCAAACAAAACAAAGCCATTCATATATCCGATCACATTCATGAGTGGCGACGGAGATGACGTCTCATCAAACTAGAACTCCCCGATCAGTTGCTGGCTGAGTGGTTACAAAATCATTTGTGAATGACACCGGTCATGACATCTCCATGGGTGGAGTGGTCACAGAAGAGCAGGCCATAAGTTGTGCTCAATACCTTGACCTTGTTTACTCACAAACGGGTACCCTTTACGACTTACTACCTGACGCACCTCGTCCTTCCACTTCTACCACTTCAACTACTCCAGCTACTTCTCATGTAGCCGACGGTGTGATTGGCACTTTCCATGCCCAACCACATTCTGCCTCAAGCACCAACCCCAAACCTGCTTCTTCTAATGTTCAAAATGCTCTGTCTCATGCCCCTCCCACCGGCAAGACTTTTGAGGTAAATGCGGTTCAATCTACCCCAGCCAGTAAAAACAAATCCAAAAAGGGAAGGGGTAAGAATAAGGAGGAAAAAAACACTTCTCAAGTAGAGAAAACCAAAAGTCCACCTGTTGACGATAGGGATAAGCGAAAACCTCGATATCCTTGTCTTATATGTGGTGATGATCACTACATGAAGGATTGTCCACGATGAACCGAGGTCACTAAGTTCCTTCAAGGAGGCCCAAAACCACCCGCTCCGACCGTTTTGTCCCAACCCTTCCCGTCTCAACAATAGGCCCAATTGGTCATTCATGACCAACCCTCCCCGTCTACTATGTCCTATGTATTGATGTGTATTGGTGATTTGAAGCAGAACGACATTGCACTCACCACTCGAGCCAAAGATTATTCTCCCTCTAAAGAGAAGGTTGATGACCCACCTCCTTCATTGGTACAACCCTCTCCCGCGACTCCACCTACCAACGGTCCTCTTTATCTCAAACAACCAAGTCTTGACACAGTTCTTCGATCCCCACCAAAGGGCATCATTCATAAATCGACTTTCAATCCTCATGCTCGTGCTGCCCAAAACTACAACATTGTTGAAGATCTGGCCCAAGCAACTTCTGCGATGTCAGCCCTCGAAGTCCTCCAAAGTTTTCCCACACAATGAAAGGAACTATTGAAATCTATCGGTGGAATTGACCCGATGGATAAAAATTTAATAATTTTTGACTTGGAAGATCACATTCCAAGGTTACCCCCTCAACTCACGTTCCAAATCCAAGTGATTGTCTCTAACAAAAACATTTGTCGAACCGTTATCAACGAGGGTGCCTCGACGTGTGTCATGTCTCTTACTTGCTAGAAAGCCATTGGCTCCCCCTCTTTGAATGAATCCTAGAACACTCTCAAAGCCTTCAATGGCTTCGATTTTAAGCCCTATGACGTCCTTCCTTCGTTGCCAATTATGCTAGAAGTAAAAATGGTCCAAGTCGAAGTAGAAGTCTTTGATGCTCCTCTTGATTACAATCTTCTACTTGGCCGCAGCTGGATCGATTCCATGTGCACAGTTGTGTCGACTCTTTTTCATGTTGTACATTTCCCACATCATGGAAAGGTAGTCACCGTCGATCAATTAGCCTTATTTAACTCAGATACCCGTACTGGAAACGTACCGTTCATCGCTAAAACCCCACTAGGTTATGAGAACGTCAGTGTAGGCCTTCTCAAAGACTCTTCTTTAATGGGCACTTTCCCCATTCCACTGCCCGATGTTCCATGCTCGTCCGTTGCTTCCATCAACATGATCTCCACCTCGATTCACAGATCTCCTACGTCTCACGACCCATGAATGGTACCTGACCCTGGCGATCATCTTCGTTATGACGATGAAATGCCGTTAAGTCCGGTTGAATCCGCCTATCAGGCCATTCAATCGGAAACCCCTTCTACCCCCTCTCTTGGTGAGTTATCTCCAGATCCTTTCTGTGTCATTTTTCCCACAGACGAGATGATCATGTCTGTCATGGAAGACACCCCTTGGGATGATGGACATCATCATTCCATCCTCTTCCTAGAGCAACATACCATCGAGAACTACCAATGGATCTCAACCTCATCGACTGTTGTCATCATCTCAACCATTCCTGAGTCCACACACGATGTGTTTTCTGAAGGGAACTTAAGCAATATCTCACCCACTATTCCCCTCGACATATCCATCAAACCTAGAATTGTCGAAAATGTGCATATCGGAGCTTCATGTTCCCCTGACGAAATCGTCATCTACACATCCCTTTTCAAAGAGTTTCATGATGTCTTCACCTGGAGCTATGAAGAAATACCGGGTATTGACCCTGACATTGTGATAGATGAAATCATGACATACCCTGATGCTAAACTCGTCTGGCAATGCCTTCTTCCAGTTCACCCATTTAAAGCGGCTGCTATCAAGCTCGAAGTCGAGAAACTTCTCAAAGCCGTCTTTATTTAGCCGGTGGCCCTCACTGACTGGGTTTCTAATCTTGTCCTGATCAACAAGAAACAAGGCACAATCTGTGTATGCATTGATTATAGGGATATCAACAAATCTTGTCCCAAAGACAACTTTCCTACCCCCTTCGTTGATCAGATTGTCGACAATTGCGCTGGAAGTGAAATCTTCTCTCTAATGGATGGTTTCTCTGGGTATAATCAAATCAACAATGTTCTCGAGGATCAACATAAGACTGCTTTTATTTGTCCTTGGGGCACTTTTGCTTATCGAAAACTCCCCTTCGGTCTCAAGAACGCTGGCGCAACTTTTCAACGTGCTATGTCTTATGCCTTCCATGATATCAAGCACATCGTGCAACCATATCTGGATGACTTACCCGCTCACTCTATGTGTCGAGTCGATCATCCAATCCACCTCCGAGCCATTTTCGTCCACTGTCGATTTTGCCGCATACGCTTGAATCCTCACAAGTGTGTTTTCTGTGTGGAATCCGACTGACTTCTAGGCTTTATTGTTTCGCATCAAGGGATCAGGGTAGATTATTTAAAGGTCGAGGTGATCCTTAATATCCCTCCTCCTTCTACACTTCGCCAGTTACAAAGTTTGTAGGGGAAAGCAAACTTTCTTCGTCGTTTCATCCCAAATTACGCCGAGATAACTCGTGGATTTACGCAGCTCCTAAAAAAGGGGTCAGAGTTCGTATGGGATACCATCGCAAACAAAGCTTTCAAAGCTTTGAAATTATCCCTAACACGTGCTCCGCTTCTCTTTCCCCCCGATTACAGTCGCGATTATTTCCTCTACCTTGCAACCTCGGATTACACCATTGGTATGGTTCTCATCCAAGAGGATGATTTTAATGACAAACATGTTATCTATTACTTGAGTTGAAGTCTAACGCCTACCGAAACCATGTATTTACATGTCAAGAAACTGGCCTTGGCAATCGTCCAAGCCGTCCAACGCTTCCGGCACTATATCCTCTCTCGCAAAACTAAAGTGATTTCTAACTGCAACCCTATGCAACACATTCTCACACGTCAAATTGCTAGGGGGAAAATACTCCAAATGGATCGTGATACTCCAGGAGTTTGACTTGGAATTCGAATGAGCCAAGTCCAAGAAGTCCTTAGTGTTTGCTGAGTTGATATGTGACTTTCCCTATTCTGAAAAAAGAAATGTAGTAGTTGATTCATTACCTGATGAATCCATTTTCCTCATTAGTTCCGATGATCTTTGGTATGTTGATATCATCATATATCTCCAAACCTAGACTTTTCGGCCAAATTTGTCTAGTACTGGCCGACGTCGAATATGCTACCAAGCCCATCAATATATTATCGTCGGGGATACTCTTTATCGTCGGGGGATTGACTCAGTTTTTCGACGCTGCCTCACGTTCGATGAAGCCGAGAAATCCTTAAATGACTGCCATTTTGGAGCTTGTGGTGGTCATATGTCTAGGTATGCTACTGCCCAAAAGATCTTACAAGTAGGGTATTTTTGGCCTTCTTTATTTAACGACTGCATAATCGCTGTCCAAAAATGCCATGCGTGCCAGACCTATAATCATAAGATCCGGTCACCTCCCGCTCCTCTTCACCCCGTGGTATCCGTTGGTCCCTTTGCGAAATGGGGCATCAATTTCATGACATGTCACCCCCACTCGGCCGGGGGGCATGGATACATTATTGTAGCTGTAGATTACTTTACAAAATGGGCTAAGGTGATGCCGACATTTGACAACACTGGAAAGACCGCAACATTATTCATTTTTAATCACATCCTAGCTCATTTTGGTGTTCCCCAGTCTATCGTCACTGATCACGGTAGCCACTTTATAAACTTCTTGATGTTCGAACTCACTGAAAAGTTGGGTCTTCACCATGAAAACTCAATGCCCTATTATCCACAAACCAGCGACCAAGTCGAAGAAATTAACGAAGTTCTCATAACTATGCTCTGACGAATGATAGGGATTCACAAAACAAGTTGGCACACAATGTTGTTTTCGGCACTGTGGGGTTACCGAACATCCGTCAAGTCTGCTACTAGGTTTACACCTTTCCGGTTAGTCTTATGTTTGGAATCCATTCTCCCGATCGAATGTGAGATACCCTCTTTAAAACTAGCTGTTGAACTCCTACCAAACACTTCTGCCGAGGAAGAACATATATTGTATCTTATGGGATTAAATGAAACTTTATGTGATGCTACCCTAGTCATAGAAGCTCAGAAAAAATGTGTCAAGGCCCAATACGACAAACATGTCAAGCCTCACATTTTCTCTGAAGGAGATCTCATTCTCCTCTATGAACAAGATCGAGATATGCTAGGAGCTGGAAAATTTGAAGCCATGTGGCGAGGTCTTTATATTGTTAGACGAGTTTTGGAAAAATGGGCTTATGAGTTAGTAGATTATGATGGTATCCCTTTGAGTGAACCCAGAAATGGGTTGTACTTGAAGAAGTACTATGCATAAGATCACCTGTGCACAAGTACCTGTATTTTTATTGTATCATACTTCTTGTGTGTTACTGTAGCTTGCTTTTGTCGTTATCTGGTCTTTTCCCTTATGTGATGTTGTGTTTGATTTTCAGATGTTGGAGTCTTCGCTACCCTACATTGGCTTTGCTGATGGCACTAGCCATAGTACTTAGAACCTTTCTTCTATTGCATGGGCTATTTACGCTCCCACAAACGAACTTGTCTCTTTACGAGGTGTGTGCCTCGGCCGTGCGACCAACAATATTGTAGAGTATAGCACCGTTATCAAATTGTTGATTGATGCTATCTCACTCGGAATTCGTCATTTGGTTGTGCGATTCGATTCGCAGCTCGTAGTACTACAGTTAAGTAATGTCTATACTATTCAAAGTCCTACTTTGTTACGGGTGTATTTGCGAATTCGCCTCTTGGAATGTTATTTTGATTATATTGAATATCAACATATTCCTAGACATCTAAATACATTAACTGATGCATTAGCTAACTATGTATTAGACAGACATTTGGGTCNGATGGTATCCCTTTGAGTGAACCCAGAAATGGGTTGTACTTGAAGAAGTACTATGCATAAGATCACCTGTGCACAAGTACCTGTATTTTTATTGTATCATACTTCTTGTGTGTTACTGTAGCTTGCTTTTGTCGTTATCTGGTCTTTTCCCTTATGTGATGTTGTGTTTGATTTTCAGATGTTGGAGTCTTCGCTACCCTACATTGGCTTTGCTGATGGCACTAGCCATAGTACTTAGAACCTTTCTTCTATTGCATGGGCTATTTACGCTCCCACAAACGAACTTGTCTCTTTACGAGGTGTGTGCCTCGGCCGTGCGACCAACAATATTGTAGAGTATAGCACCGTTATCAAATTGTTGATTGATGCTATCTCACTCGGAATTCGTCATTTGGTTGTGCGATTCGATTCGCAGCTCGTAGTACTACAGTTAAGTAATGTCTATACTATTCAAAGTCCTACTTTGTTACGGGTGTATTTGCGAATTCGCCTCTTGGAATGTTATTTTGATTATATTGAATATCAACATATTCCTAGACATCTAAATACATTAACTGATGCATTAGCTAACTATGTATTAGACAGACATTTGGGTCATTTATAAATCAATCACATCAATTTTCACATAGCACAAGATAAACCGGTAGAAGTTGTATGTATATATAACGATCAAAAAAGTTTTTACAAAAAAGTTATGTCCGAGGACCAACATTTCAAAACCTGAAGCTCATAGCTTCTACAAAGTGACGTCATGGATGACATTCATGGTAACACACAACTGCCCGGGCCACCCTACAAAGCAGTCGACCAATGGACTCTGAAAATCCTACTGTATGACGCTGATAATGTCGTGGAACCTCTCCAAGGGGCATGTCCAGAATGTCTGCTGTCAAACCCTTAAGGTTTTGTTCCACCGCTTCATAATCTTCGGAATCCCATCGTGGCACTGGAGCCACCTCTCCTCGTCACTGAATAGGAGAAGTACTAGGAGGTTGGTAAGGCCCCACGTCTGTGTCATCAAAAAATAATTTTGTATTTAGACCTTGGAAGAACATAAAAAACATTTTCATATGATAAAATTCACAAAAACATTTAAAAAGAAAAATGTGTACTTCTTACCAAGATCCCCCCACTGAGCGCCCTCGGGCAGGACCAAGTCTGGATCTCCTTGGAAATCCGACACAACATAGGCATAATCATCGACCATCAACATCTGTGGTCGCAACCATTTGAAGAAGGCATCATTATATTTGATAATTGGTCCAGCTACATGCCGGGCCATGAGATGACACCACCTCAACATTCTTGGATCTGTTGGAGCCAGTAAACCCCACTCAACCTATAGCCTCAGCAAGGGAACCCTCTTAATAAAGAAGGACACCAACAAAGACCCGTACCCAAATTTCTTCAGGTCACCTCGCCTACATTTGGTCAACTGCCTCTTCATACTATGAAGCACTGCATCTGCCCAGTTAATAACCCGAGTCTCAATACACTCTATGGAATACTGAAAGTAGCTCTAGAGAGCCATGTGAGGAGTAGCGCTCCCAGCCATATGAACATTGGTAAACAAAATAGTGCGAAGGGTCAAATCCCGCACTCCCCAAATGAATACTTTCCCTTTGCTCCTCTCTGCCTCTGGAACACAGTGCAAACAACAATACTCACTCATGGGAAACCCACCACCTCTGCTATCAGTCAGGCTCGCATGGTACCCACGCCATGACAGTCCTATCAAGAAGTAAATGTCCTTGATATCCAAGAACAATGTGTGGACCCCTACATGGAATACTTGTTGGTCGGGATCCCACATATGAACAAGGTACTCTAATAACCTGACTTGGGCCCTCATACCCAGGATACGAAAGAATTTCATAATACCACAGTCTCGTAAAGCGACAACAGTGGCTGGATGATTCCCGACAATGGAATCATCTTCTTCATGCTCTCTTTCATGCCATTCCAGAACCATGGTGATGGCCAAATACCTGCATAAGAAGCATAAGAAGAAAGTTAGTAACTCTATTCAACACTTGATATCTTTTTCATTGAGCAAAACTTTAAAATTTTTTCCACTTTGTGGTTCTCGCAGGTGCCCTTTAGGCACAGTGCAAGGTTCTCGCAGGTGCCTTTGAGGTCACCTGGGAGAATGAGGCATTCTCGCAGGTCCCATGTGGCTGGCCTGCGAGAATAGCTGAGCGCAACTTTAACCCCCAAAACAAACTCAAAACTATGATTTTTGCCAATGAAAATGAAAAATCAAACCATGAAAAGATAGAGGACAAGGAGCTTACCTCATTGTCGGAGATGGTTTGTCGAATGGATTCTCGTAACTCCCACAATCGAGCGCTGAAATTCAAGGGAAAAAGAGGGGTTTTGGACTCAAATATTGGTAAAGTTAAAATGATTATGGTAAAAAGAACTTTTACCCCTTTATATTTACTTTTACCATTTGTTACTGGATTTTATAATTGTTTATTTATTAAAACCTAATGCTTAATACCCTTTTGAGTGTGACTTTTGCAGACTATGTCGTCTCAATTTGAATTTTCTTGCATAGATCCACAGTGTATTCCTGGTGGCTATGCGATATTTTGATGGCATGGATCCACAGTGTATAATTGGTGGCCATGAACTATGCTTATAATGTCATTCGTCTGTGATCTAAGTATGGGAATGCCTACCTCAGAACTAGTATAATATTCTGCAGATGCTTGGTTGTTCGCAGGTTTCTGATTAGGTGCACTCCTGGTTTCCGACACACACACGTGGTCTACAAAGTATTTTGGCTGTCACTGATTTCGGCCTCATACTTTGGGGGGCATTCTGTTACCCATGATTTTGGTCATCTTGATGGTGTACTGATGATGGTGTACTTAGGGTCCTAACAAGAACTTTCTCCTGAGAAAAGTGACATTCATCTCTTCCCAGAAAACATATTTTTGAAGAGAGTTTGTAGGTTCCTTATAGCCTAGGGTGCGAGAATGACCTATTCTCGCAGGCTACCTTCAGCTAGGGTGCGAACTTCTCGCACTGTGCTATATATCTAGGGTGTGAACTTGTTCTCAAGCTTGGAAAAAGATGAAGTCTCGATGGTTCTAGAAGGGAATCTTCTAGAGAATGGGTTGGCATTCGAATAGTTATCATTTTACTGGTTTCCCTGATTTGGTGGGATCATTCTCATCCAAGTAACCATCTCATCCTCTCCTATATATTGGTGGGATTCTCATAGAAAAGGTTAAGCAATATTAATTGGAGAATTAGTGAAGGAATTGTGTGAAGAACCTGTTAGAAAAACAGGACCGCGGAGCAATAAAATAAAACAAATGCGGAAATAAAACACAGAAGATACACAATACAAGAGAGACACAG